>JAGDQP010027618.1:4979-24833 GCA_022664845.1 Lepisma saccharinum
AACATTACAATCGTTTCTCCCAAGTTCTGATTAATTTGGAAAACATAGCCGAAAAAACATAGATCCTGTTTTCATATTTTTGCTTGTAGAAGTGAATTTACCGATCGATTTGGAATTTTCATTTTGTCATATCTTTCTGAAAACACAACAGAAGGTCCAAATTTCCCCTCGTCTCATTGATCTACGTATAACTCTGTATACTCTCTGATTAGCCCTTTTAGATGCTACCTAACGAGTTATATGAGAGATTAACTAACTATGAGTTATTAGGACAGTATATTCCTGTTCGGTAGGTAACGGGATCACCCACTAGAACTAGCCATTCTACTTTCGTTTTCCATGTTTTCCTCAGTTTTCCCACGCGAATGGTGGGATAGTACATTTGACGCAAACCACAAAGACTTCCTTCATATTCCCGGACCATTTATTAGTTCTTCCAGGATTTTCACTCATACTCCCCGTCGCAGTTAACCTGAGGGTATAAATGTGCAACGCTCATTCGATGCAATCATTCCAAAGGATGTGTTTAGTAGGACTGTTTATTAATTATTCTATTCAAATTAATTTTTATACGTATCAGAGATAACCATAACATTGAAAATGAAAGGAAGATATCATAGGGGGTACATTTGGACCCGACCTCGCTCAACCTACGGGCCACGGTCGCTCAGTTGGTAGAGCGCTCACCTCTGGTGCTAGGGGTCGTCGAATCGATCCCTGTTCATGCCATGTGGGCTTTGTGGTGGACAAACACCGTGTGCGTAGGTTCTCTCGGGATGCCATCCCATCATTATCCATCGGCCTGAGCCATAGTTGCCTAAAGGCCTTAAAATAAATTCAATCGCTCAACCTAGACCTCGCGACATGACTTCGACCTTGCTCAACCTCGACATCGCGATCGGACTTTGACCTCGACCTCGCGACAGGACTTCAACTTCCACCTCAATCAACTTCGACCTCACAATTAGAGGTCGAGGTCGGACAGCGCGAGGTTCAACATCTCTGATTTTAAATACTGACTACAGTCTTACTTGTAGCAGCAATAAGAGCACTAGCAATAATATTAAAATAAATTATATTACAACTACTAATAATGGTAACAATGCGGTATTATAATAAACAGGCTAGAGCTGAGATTCAACCAACAATCGCAAAAGCTCCGGTCCTTTGAAAGCATTGGGTTCATGAGGTATATTTTAGCATAGGATGGCTACACTGACAATGGGGTTCCTGGGTAATCTAAACGGTTTTGCTATGAATATATATTATACTCTCACCTTTCTAGAAACGCTTAGATTCAACTATTAGGGAAATTTCACATAAGTAGTCGAGGGCAACCCCCCCAACTCCTTACAAAACTTACATTTGCATATAGGGCCTAGACACAATTCTTCGCTGTTTTATTTACCCTTTTCCCTTAGAAAACCAATTATTTTGTACTATAAATAAATTTTGATATAAGTAGTTGGGTGTACGGTCTTCCCGGATGCCTATCTTTGCCCATTCACCTTCTCTTTGACTTCTTGTCTAGACCTTTCCAACGACACATCAAACATCTCTCATGATTCATTAGATATATTTTTGACATTAGCTGGCAACACTGACAACGGAGCTCCTGGGGAACGGGAATATCCGCAGTATGTTCAATAGTTCATATTGTGCCAAACAATGTTTATGACAAGTTTGGTGCTGCTATGGTTAACATAATGCAAGCTATTAAAAAAAATATAGAAAATATAAAAAATATTTCTCCTACCCTTCAATCCACTCTCTTTGCTATTTGTATATTAATAGCCCTGATTTGTCTGAGGAACAGACGCGACAGTCTTAGGCTAAAGGGTGCCTATGTAGTCCATAAATATAAGGTAAATAGAAATTAAGCACTACATCATAGAGTAAATAACAAAACTCCCGAAATTTCAGTGACTGTCTGTTTAAATATGTGTGGAGTTAGTAACGTGAGTTACACTTTGTTGGAGATAAATATTAAGAAGTATTCTAATGTTGTCCTTTCACTCAAATAACATATAACACTATAGTTTGGTTTCGAGTAGTGTTTTAAAGGCAGGGAAAAAACGGAAATTTTCGAAAAATCCTCTTTTTGCGTTTCCATCACCAATATTCACTACTTCACACACCTCATGCTTTTGTTGTTTAGGTTCAGTACAATTAAATGTTTTTACGTTAAAAATGTACAAAAAAGCTTGCAATTTACATTAGGAATGCAATATATCTCATTAGCACCCTTCTGCATGAGGGAAATGTTCTGCTCACTATTGACTTTGAGGTATCTTTGGCTCACAAAGAAAACTTACACAATGCTTTTTAAACTTTGACAGAGGCAGTCTCATTGCGGATTTTTTAAAAAAATATATGTATTGGCAATTAACTAAAGTATAACATTTATCGATCATAATATGTTGTCAGGGACCCCGTAATAGTAAAAATTTGTTATTTTCCAAAGTAACAAGAAACATTTAAAAAAATGTTTTTTCCCGCCCACAAATGTATTTTTTTACACTTCGAATTCGACAAAAACCTTAGAACAATTAATATTGTCAATCTTCAGTCCATTGCTGATTCAACGTACTTGTTTTATTTTTTAGTTTTATAATCACACCCATTTTATGCATGGATATACATTTCGTAATAGTAATTCACAAACGCAAAGGATTGTGAAAAAAAATTCAATCACAAATGTGAAGCTTACATTTTTTTTCATTACAAACCTTGTCCTTTACATATTAGTATGTGCGTTTTCGGCAACTCCTTTGATTACATTTAGATTCACACTGAAAAAAGCATTCTGTCTGTATGTATTAACATGTGTCTTTTCATATTACTCTTTTGAGTAAATTTATATTTACATATTTCACACTGAAAAGATCTTTCGTCTCTATGTGTTAACATGTGTTTTTGTAGATTACTCTTTTGAGTAAATTTATATTTACATATTTCACACTGCAAAGGTCTTTCGCCTGTATGTGTTAACATGTGTCTTTTCAGACTATTTACTTGATTACATTTATATACACATTTTTTACATTGGAAAACTTTTTCGTCTGTATGTGTTAAGATGTGTATTTTCAGATTAGCCTTAATAGTAGTTCCATATTTACATATTTCACACTGGAAAGGTCTTTTGTCTGTATGTGTTAACATGTGTAATTTTAGATTACTCTTTCGAGTACATACATATTCACATTTTATACACCGGAAAGGTCTTTTGTCTGTATGCGTTAACATGTGTATTTTTAGATTACTCTTTTGAGTACATTTATAGTTACATATTTCACACTGGAAAGGTCTCTCGTCTGTATGTGTTAACATGTGTCTTTTTATATTACTCTTTTGAGTACATTTATAGTTACATAGGTCACACTGGAAAGGTCTTTCGCTTGTGTGTGTTAACATGTGTTTTTTCAGATTACTCTTTAAAATACATTTATATTTACATATTTCACATTGGAAAGGTCTCTCGTCTGTATGTTTTAAAATATGTCTTTTCAGATCACTCTTTAGAGTACACTTATATTTACACATTTCACAGTGAAAAGGTTTTTCGTCTGTATGTGTTAACGTGTATATTTTAAGATTACTCTCTTGATTGCATTCGAATCCACATGCTTCACATTGAGAAGGCCTTTTTTCTGTATGTGTTAACATGTGTGTTTTCAGGTAACTCTTACTAGTACACTTATATCGACATATTTCACATTCGAAAATATTATCTCCTGTATGAATCTCTATATGTCTTCTAAAGCTAAAATTTTCGATAGATTTATACCCGCATATTTTACATTGGAAAAGTTTCGTGACTGAATTCGCTCGTCCATGTTCTTTCAGCTGAAATAAGAATAAAAGTTACTTTAATACTTAGTTCACTGTTGGCGTTTTACCATTTGACCAGAACCTAACATGGCGCCCGTGTCTGAATAAGGTGATCGAAAAGGCATACAATAGACTGAAACTGCTCAGAAGATTGACGCGCACCACTTGGGGACTACGCCCTGAAACAATTCTTACGACCTACAAAGTATTTCTAAGGCCGGTCCTAACTTATGGTTTCACAGCTTGGACCGCAGCCGCAGCCATTTACTATGAAAAACTGAAAATCCTGGAACGCCACGCCCTTCGAATTGCCTATCGCATTAAACTGCCCAGCGCAACCAGAGAACTATACGACCAAGTCCCATTCGCAAACATCTTAGATCACATAGAGAAACTACGATTAAAATATACAAGAACAAGATTTCAAAACGATCACCCCCTGCTAGTAGATACTATCCAGACCGACGTCAGCTTTAATCCAAGACAAATTTTCATCCATACACCTTTCATTACTAAGCACAATATACAAGAACGATAAAATTGATCAACACGAGCACTATGCAGTGGCTGACGCACTATCAACCCAAGACTGCCCACAATATATAGCATCTCTCAAGCCGGAATAAACAAATATTCAACAAAATACCATAGCTAAAAGAATCCACATTCTACACTCTAAATTTGCCTAAAGGCAACGAGCATAATATGAAAAGAGAAAATATAACAACATAAAACAAAGAAACAGGCGTTGGAAGATTTTACAGAAACCTCATAGCCCAGCAAATATATTATAAAATATAATGTTTACAAAGTAAAACTCATCCCAAAATGAGGGCGTAATCCTCAAAAGGGGCTAACCAAAGGGTTAAAAAAAGCACCGTCCGTGATTCACTTTTATTTACATGTACATGTCGGGATATTTTTGCAGAGGGATTAGTTGGTGTATGACGAAACCTCTTTCTTTCATCAGATGAATATCGTGAGTTTAAGGGCACTGTTTTCACATTTATCAATTTGTTTTCTTGACTTACAATTGACATGTGAGTTTAAATGTTTCTCTCTTTTCATTTTAGCAACATCTTCCGTCATTGGAGTTGAAGGGTTACAACAATTATCTTAAGATTCTGTCAAAGGTTCATCTGTCCACTGGATATTACATGAAGCAGGAAATGATTGTAGTATTTATCTTCTAATTGCCGTGCTACTGGTAAAAGTGTTCCTAAGTTAACTGTAAGAAAATGTTGACCATTTTCTCAGTATCACAAAGCAGTGATTCTGCCAGAAACCCTCCTGTTGGGGTGTTTACCCCCCAAACTTAAAAAAAAATTTCTACGAATAATCGATAGAATCCGTACAAAACTTCACTTACTCCCTCCGAATTTTGACTTTACAGCACCACCACCCCAAACTGAAAATCCTGGCGGAAACCCTGTCATAAAGGAAGAGCATACAAAGAGCTTTCTTCTTGAACCTAATTGTGTCTACACACTAAGGGCTGATTTCCTTGTGGTTTGGGTTAATAGCCAATTGAAACGCGTGTTATATGTACAACACGTGTTTCAATTGGCTACTGACTCTAATCGCAAGCATCGCAAGCGTTCATTAGAATCATTCTTAAGTCATGTTATCTGGTGTGAATTGAACTCACTTGGGGAAGCAATATTCCTCACTTTCCCGCCTAAACTACAATCCCATTAATGATTGTTACGCTTTCCAAACCGTTGAGAAGTCGGTGGCCGGTTCGCTTAGTGAATAGCATGGTCCGGATTCTAACCAGGCTTCCATTCTCAGCCAGTGCAATTATTTTACAAATTACAACACAACTTTTTCTTTCTTTCCTCTTTTCAATAATTGCTACATTTTGCTTCCTTTTACATTTTTAATAGCTTATGCATTTCCCGGACAAAGGTTAGGAAATCAGTTTAGAAGTTCTTTTCATTATACTTATGTTACAAACATAAGTTAGGATCAGTCAGGTTAGATATTTTATTCATCACATGGATTCACATCACGTTTAACACAAGAAACAGTAAGACGAAATTTTCATATAGACGATCGTCGCCTGTCTTGCTTGCGATTTGGTTGAAGAGTCAATGTTTAAGCACGTGTTCTACGTAACACGAGTTTCTATTGGCTACACATAAAAATCACAAGTAAAGCACGCGTCGAGCCACTACAACAAAACCTGTGCTAGTACAATCGCTGATTCCCAGTTGGGAATGTTACTTCCCCGAGAACGTTGTGTCGGAACATGTATGCCAGGACTGTCCGGAGACACCGACAATGCTCGATCGTCAGCTGCCTATCGTTGTGGGGATGTGCAGAGAACTCGTCATCGCTCTTGCGGCATTAATGCCGAAATAAACACAAACAAAAGTACATAATCTTAGTCCTCTTCATTGTTAAAATCGTTTGGCTACAATCCCCTTGTTTTCGTAGTTTCCGTCATTTAAAATATCCTCCTTTTGAGTGTTTTCTTGTCGTGAACAACAGATATTCGAGACACAGCTCGAACTATGAATGACTTTTATGTAGACTTGAATTTGTTTTCTATTCTACACATTCTTCATCGAAAATAACTTCGAAAGCATGTGTGGTAGAGGTGGAGGAGCTCTTTGTATATTTTGTATTGAGTCTGCCAGGGTCTGTGTTCATGAAGGATAGTAGCATCTCTGCAATTTGCTTGTTGTAACAGAACAAAACATGGAGAAACCTCTGTCAGGATGATCAGCCATTGGTTTTGATTGTTTATCATGTTGAGAAGCTATTTTTATTCCCTGGCAGCAATTGCGTACAATCACGGAAGTAAGTACTGCGGGTGTCTAGCAATTACTTAGTCTATGGTCTATTTTTAGTCTCTAATTTTTGTATTCACATTTATTTACATAATTGTTTTTCTTTACATAATATTACAATAAAATTTAATATAAAATCAACCCCAATGAGCATTAGCTCACAGTAAGGGGCAATTTGCATATTAATAATAAAAAGATTATTACATACATTTACATACACATTTACATACATTTTGTATATTAAATTTCTTACCAAAATGTCAAGGAAGTTAGGTAAATTAACTTCTGTACGTGTTCCAGAAATTTTTTTTACAGTTTTTTAAATTTCTGTTCTTATATCCTTTATGTGGTTCGGTAAATTATAAGTTTGAATTAGATTATTCTTAACTCCATTTATACCAGAAGTTGTTGTATTATTAGTATCAATGCTTATTTGGTTCATCTGTCTTGTATTATGTGTATGCACTTGTTTTCTCTTTACTAATAAAAGATTCCTATGACTAAGTTAAGATATTGCTTTATGAACATAGATACAGGGAAAAACCTTTAACAGCATTTCAAACGGAACAACATTTGTCTCACAAAACAATTCCTTATTTTGATAGTAAAGAGGACTTTAGTCTTATCGCTTTCTTTTGGAGCATTATAAGTTCTTGTAATTTAGTTTTATTTGTATAACCCCAAATTGTACATAAATATTATATATGTCTCCATCTTTTCTAAGGTACGAGCTAGTATTGCAAAACTTTTACCATTTTTTATAATTACAATAAGCAAATGGGATAAGAAAAGATTTATATTACAATTTACACAGCTTTACAGTCTTTACAGGATCAGGCGAGCAGAGGCTGATATAAATATGTCAAAAAAAGCTAAAAGACTATCAGCAGATTAATGCATGGGGATGAAAATTAACAGATGAAGAAAATGTCTGTATTTATCCGATTCCGAAACAATCTTCAACACTTTTATATACTGTAATTATTCAAAGCCATCAGAAAATAGTTTGTCGGTGATAACTGACTACGTATATATGACTTGTGGTCATATTTTTAAACTTTAATATAGCATGTTCAATAAAATTTATCTGAATGAAACTGATTGTCACGAGACTTCTAGTATCAAACATTAATATTATCGTCATTCTTGAAAATAAAGCTTATAGTCTCGATCGAGGCAAGAGTATGAAGGTGTCAGTCTCAGTTTTGGTCTCGTCTCAAGTAAGTCTTGATACATAGTCTCGATCTCGAATTCGAGAAGAAATCAAGACCAGTTCCGGTCTCGGTATTATGCCTACTCGATGTTATTTCTTTCCGTGCTATTCCGAGACGCAGTCAACGCTCTTCGGGTTTATTCCATTCGGTTTTATTCCTATCTGTTTTACTCTGATCGCTGCATTTCATTTCGATGTTATTCCAATCTACTTTATTCTTGCGGTGTTATCCCGATCGGAACATTTCCTTTTGATATTATTCCTTTCTGCTTTCATTCAATCGATCCCTATTTTCGATTCTATTCCAGTCTTAATTATTTCTTTCGGTTTCATTCCGCTCGCTGCATTTCCATTCGGTGTTATGCTAACGTCTCACAATAACTAGTTTGCATAATCATACAGGCTAGGGGGTCTCTAAACATCCTTTTAGTTTTTAAATAAGGAATACACTCCAATAATTACATTAAAGCAATAAGAAACTATAGACAAATGAAATTACGGCCCTTAGCCTATCTGCTTAGTTCTTAGAGGTTAAAATTGTAACTTAACGAAGCCTGTTTGAAACGATGAGCATAACCATGGCCAGTAATGAAAATCGCGTTTCATGTGCAAACGTCACGAAGGAAACAATAAGCAACATGTTCTAAACATTATTTTTAAATTTCGTTAAAATAAGATCTTAGGAAGCGCCAATAATTAGGCATAACCGCAGTACAAATTTCAGCATGGATAACACCAATAATTTAAATATTTTATTGAGAACCAGAGCTTACAGTACTCATTTTTGGTCCCTATAAAAATAAAACCTTTCAATGGAGGAAGGTTAGGCCTATCTACCCAAGCCGTCAAACCGACCAATTTCATTTACTTGAATATCTGTGTAAGTTGTTGTCTATTAAATGTAATGTCAGAAACAATGAAGTATAACTCAACATATTTACAAACCGTTAAATTAATTTCTTTTGGTGTTTAGACTTACTTTTTCTTTGCTGTTTGTTCTTCACATGCTCATGCATAACCTGCGCAGACATAAGGAACCATTTGTGCTGCCATCTATAAAGCAACGTATAACTACGTTCCCATATATTTGTTTTTTGCAGGAGGGATTTTTTCAGGAAGAGCCAAGGAACAAACAGTGTAGTGAAGTGAAGTGTGGTTACATTGCGACAGTGTTTTAGTGCACATTGGACATATTACACGGTAATTCTTTACAAGAGCTCCTTCTGGCTTAGAGCACTCGGAACTCCTCAAAGTGCTATGTTTTGCTTCCTACAGTCATGAAAGGCACTAAAATACATGCAAAATAAAAATAAAAGTTCCTAAAGTGGAACTTGTTATATTACAATAACATAACAAATTCTAATTGTAGCAACTTTTTTTTTTTTTTGCACGTATTTTAGGCTCTTTCATGGCTACAGAAAGCAAAACCATAGCATTTTGAGAAGTTCCGAGTACTACATCACACTTCAAATGATTAAAGAACGTAACATCGAAAGAAAAATTAACCTTACCTTACTGAAGATTTCCTGAAATGTTGGTTTCTTAAATGTATAATTTGCAGCAGCCGTCAGCTACTTCTGGTTTAACACTGATGCACCACTATGCTAACAGACATACAGCAACTACATGTGATAAATTTGCTTGACGGAACCACGTGCAAAAAAACATCGACGATTAAAAAATGCATGGCTTCCTCTTCTTTACACAAACTTTTTTTTTTTTTGCAGCGGATTGCTAATTTTCATCTCCCGAAAACAATCTCCCCCGCAATTCGTACATATTTTACAACTCCACAAATTCCAATAATGTTTAAACAAATTTGCATCATCAGCCATTTCACACGCACCATGAACAACGTTGCTGAAGGCGGCGAACTCACTACGACATCTTTCCACTGCTAACGACTAATACAACAGGTGATCGCAGGGTTACCAACCACAAAGCTGGGAAAAGCGCCACAGCAGTAGCACAAAGTCGCTAAAACTCGCTAAATAGAACTATGAAAATCGCTAAGAAAAAAGCGCTAACCAAGAGTGCACGTACGAACAAGGTCTCTGTTCAAGTCGCGTGTGCAATAAAAAAAAACACCGCACCTCACTTACCTAACCTCCAAGTGCCCTTGATCACTACTTTTATTACATTTCCTTATGCCAATTTAAACCTAAAAAGCGCCAACCGAAAGCGTCTTAGAATATATGCTTCCCCAAAACGCTAGTCTGGTAATTAGCAATGCACGAAAAGTCCCGTTTGGCAACACTGAGACCTGCGCCACTGGTAGAGGAAAAACAAAGATGGCGTATCGCTCTCCTAGTAGGTAGGTCAGAACAGAATATTTTTTTCTATCATGTTATACGTGTCCTTATGACACCTATTTTTTCACACGGTTTTGGAAGTTCTGGATTCAAATAAATCTAGAGAACACCATATTAAAATAATATAACACCATACAACAGAAGGAGCACTTGTATAGTATTACCTATTACACTTACATACATTTCACACACACACACATCATTTCATTTACATTTTTCTTTCACGAATACTTGTACTGTTGTGATTTTTCGCTCTGCAATGCATCCTGTATACGTCGTTTAACTATTTTTCGTGTTTTTATTATTAAAGTCCACCAATTAGTGGTGGCGGCCATGAATCACAAATACTATACTATTTCTCCTATTCTGTACTTTTCACTTATTTAACATCTTTTATTACTCAATATCAAACTTTTACCCTTAGATCTTTATCACTTTCATTTTATCAGTATCACAATATTATACTTTCACTGCCTGAATGCATCCGAAGCTGCAATGGCAATTGGAGTTGGTCCACATGGGCCGCTCAATGAATAGAATAGAATATTGTAAATAATTTCCACGCAATTAAATATGTACAAGAAATATGTACAACTTAAGAAATATATGTAAAATATTATTATTTCCTTTAGAAAATGGAATGTTTGATGTGTGCTGTTGAGTGAAGTCGAGCGAAATTATCATATAAAAAGGAAAGCGCAAAACAATATGGATTGTGCACTTACTTGGTGTTGAAATAGGCATGAAAAATAGTTTTGAAACTATGCTAAAAACCCAAACAAAAGCAGTTTCAAAAATGATTATTTTTGTTTAGAATTAGCGTATGTTGGAGAGAAAATCTGCCTCTTCAAAAATGTATTATATAATCTGTCAACGCTCCGTAAATATGTTACCACGAAGTACCCACATACTTATATCCAGTACCGTAGTATCAGAGTTTTTACAAGGAATACCCTGCGATTTTTTTTCTTGGTTTCTGAATCCTTAATAATCAGAGATCAGACTGCAAAACTGGTTGAGTCAACATTTTTCGGTGTCACTGGGCGACCACCTCTTTTAGTTATGTTAAATCAACAAATCATATGGCGTTGACCTTGGTGATTCAACACAATGGAGATTTTCATACCAGCACAATCCGAATCATGAGATTTCCCGAAGTCACACGTTGATTGATTTGTTGCGTTGATTTAACACAAAAGTTGTCACTCCAGAACACCGAGAATGTAGCCTTCTACACAAATATTTTATGAAGGGATTGTTTCCATAATTTATTATTTGAATCTATTAAATATAAGGATGAAATAACTTAATTTTTGCAAAAGAATCACCTCAATACCAGTGAGGCCATAATTAACTAGCAACTAGCCAGCTACGGCTTTATTTTTTGTTTAAACAATCAGTGATATTTGGTTTCTTTTTCGTGAAAAAATGACTCATGACTTCTTTTCTTCGCATACCCCACTACAGAATATTTTGACTGCAGCCAAAAAAATATGTCCCGTAAGGCAGCGCATTCGTACTCACAAACACTAAAATATTTAGTTATTTTTGTGATCCGTGATGAGCAATAAATCTAAAATCAGTGATATCAAAATATTCGAAGGAATTTCGTAAGACTAACTTCGAGCGGTCACTGCTCGCCTCGCAATAATTGTCCTATTAATATGACACAAAGAAGGATTTATTCCCTAGGCATACACCTTCGAACACCCACCTCCCCCCAAGTGCCAAATTGACAGAACAAACAAATATAACCAATAAATAAATTTTCATTGGTCAATTACTTTATCAAGAAAGATGTCTTTTTTTTAACGGGGTAGTTATTGTTCTTTTAACACTAGTACAAGTAGCATGGGTTGTGTAGCTTGTGTGTGTTTGAGTGCAGTGCCGGTTCTACGGGAGCAAAAGAGGGCAACCGCTCCGGGCAGGCCGCTTAGCGGGTGGCAAACAGCTAGAAATCAAATATAAAAGCTCCTTAAAAAGCAAGCAAAACCGCATATTAAATTGTTATTGACCTAAACGTGTTCAATACCAGCGCGCTAAGATATTTTTCATGTGATTCGGTACCTTCCTCTCTAAAATTCAAAATCGCGATTCAAGTAAATAACAGGTCTACTGCCTTACTAGTGTTTGTAATAGCGATGCCACGACAGACTCCCGGGAAGATAACAAAAGTACACTACGGGATGCGAGACAATATTGTGGCCTTCACGTGGGCTGGTTGTGTTTTTTGGTTAAGATCGATGGAAAGGGCGGAAAAAGCGTGGTGGAAAGGGCGTCAAGTGTAACTGTGGGAATGCCCCCATAGGAACATTTTTAGATCGGGCACCGTATCAATGTCTGTAGGTCTGGGGATGTGTGTATGTGAAGAGAGAGAGAGAGAGAAAGAGAGTTTGAGGGCCAAAATCAAAATAGCAACAAGTACTGAAGAATGAACAATTCAAATCAAATTCGACAAACATTTTTGAAAGGCAAAATAACTATGAATTACAAGTGATAATATTATTACTTTATTAATATTATTACTGGAGGGGGGGGACGATTTTTATTTATGGCCTTTGTCATCTAAGGATCAGGTCGGGATATGGGAGGGGAAAGGATTCGGGAAGCTGTCGGGCCTGAAAATATATTTTTTAAATTTATATTTCATGCTGCTTAGAAAATAAATCTTCTCTGATATTCTGGAGCACCTAGCAATACTTGTTTACTCCTGCTTAACTAAAATGTTAGTTTCCGTGGCAATGATATATATTTAGAATATTACTGTTGTCTATTGTGACTCTCTACAACAAAATCTAATTGCATATACTTTATCGATTCCAGATTTTAACCAACGTTATAAAATGCGTTACATTGGAGTATGTTATTGGGGCGTAAAACACGTTTCTTGTTGCTTCTATATAATACCCTAATCACACTTTTATAATATATATTTTACTAGAAAACAAGTATAGGCCCTAACATGTACGTAAATGTATTCTTATAAATAGGATAAACACGTTTAAACAGCTTGATTGTGAGGAAGGGGAATTGTGTGAATAGCTACAAATAACTTATTTGGTATGTTGTTTATTGCAATAAATTCCAACATTTTTCAACCCTATTTTAGCATAGTACAGATTCCATAAAAGGATACGAAGCTTTTTTTCAACCCCCTGCATAGCACCATAGCAGAGATTATACAGACAACGGACTTACAAGCATATAATAGAGATTACACAAATACATATGAATATATGCAAATTATGTTATTTAACCCCACATAGTACACCAGTGCACAATAGCAAAGGGTACGAAGCTCTTCTTCAGCCCTAAAAAACACTACAGACGCTACGGTCTACACATTTTTCCCAGCCCCTATTTAACATAGTAGAAATTAGACAGGAATATATGCCCTCTAGGCTAGAGATTACAATCACAACCACTATTTAACATAGTAGAAATTTCATAAAAGGCTACGGCTCCTTTTTTCAACTTCTACTTAACATAAAAAGATTTAACCCCACCTTACTCGTGCTTTCCTTTCTCTATTTCATACCTAGCGGGAAATGTTTTGAGTAGATAAAAACCGTTAAAAAATACCATTCCAATGCTTTAACGTAGTCCCTTATTGAACATCATGCTGAGTCATATGTACCAAAGTGTGGTACTCGCTCACTGGAGCGTTCCCTAGAGGGACCCAACTAGCTTAATTCTTGTGCCTGTACAGTGTAAAGACTTCAGGTCTATCTAGATTTTCATGACTCTTGAAATTTTGATCGTACAACAAATTTCTTTGCACCGATTGTACAGACAACAGGTATTTCTCCTGTGCATTCTAATGTGATTTCGGATAATTCCGTTTCGTGGAAATTTATTTTATAGATCGTAGTGTCAAGGGGCTTCTCATATGATTTCTCAAATCTTGTTTCTGGGAAAATTTCGGTCCACAGATCACAGCCAGTCAAAAGGCGTCTGGAGTGTGTGGATTGCCATGTGAACTTTCAAATGACCTCCACGGTTAAATTTCTTTGCACAGATCGTACATTCAAAAGGCCTCTCCCCTGTGTGGATTCTCATGTGAAGTTTCAAAGTACGTTTATTGCTTAATTTCTTTCCACAGATCGTACAGTCAAAAGGCCTCTTGCCTGTGTGCATTCTCATGTGTTTTTAAATCACTTTTTTGGGTAATTTTTTTCCCACATATCGTACAGTCAAAAGGCCTCTCGCCTGTGTGGATTCTCATGTGAGCTTTCAAATGATCTCCACGGTTAAATTTCTTTGCACAGATCGTACATTCAAAAGGCCTCTCGCCTGTGTGAATTCTCAAGTGAGTTTTCAAATTACCTTCCAGGGTAAATTTCTTTCCACAGATCGTACAGTCAAAAGGCCTCTCGCCTGTGTGGATTCTCATGTGAGTTTTCAAATCACTTTTTTGGATAAATTTCTCATCCACAGATCGTACAGTCAAAAGGCCTCTCGCCTGTGTGGATTCTCATGTGAGTTTTTAAATCACTTTTTTGGGTAAATTTTTTCCCACATATCGTACAGTCAAATGGCCTCTCGCCTGTGTGGATATTCCTGTGAGTTCTCAAATTAACTTCCTGGGTAAATTTCTTTCTACAGATCGTACAGTTAAAAGAAGTCTGGCCTCTGTGGATTCTCATGTGATTTAACTTAGATTTATTTGCCATTTTTTCCCCACAGATTGTGCAACCAAAATATCTTTTGGTTAGTTCGTGTTGTTTTAAATGAGAGGATCTTGAAAACTTCCTCCAAGAAATTTTATTGTCTTCATTATTTTCTGTTATAATGAACTTACTGATACTTCCACACGCTAATTGAGATGTAGTTCCTTCCAAATTCCTTATATCTTCTTCTGATTTCGTCCCGGTTCTTCTGGAAACATTTTCTAAATTGGATCGTTCATTTCACTCTTCGGATGCCTTACTATTATTTGGAAGTATTACTAAGGGGAAAAGTTCATTTGCAGTCCCGATGATTTTTTGTTTAATATCACTACAGCTTTCAACTTTGAAATTATCACGCGTTGAATTTGGTGCTCTACTTCCTGTGAGTGACGAGAGCAAATTTATTAATTGTGACATGATACTAGACGCAGCATCAGATGATTCTTGACCCGAATTTTCATCTCCTTCGTCCTTGTACTTAATGTGGCAATCCAATTTAAGCGACTTGCTACAATCCTGAAAGTAATAATGAAGAGATTTACTACGATAATTGTAAAATCTATCAGCAAAAATTTCAAAGGAAAATAAATAGTTTAATTATCCTTAAATTAATAAAGGTAATAAAAAACACGAGAAATATCAATCAAATTCAAGTAGAACACATGAAAAATTCGTAGAATTCGGACGTGTAATGTTAATGATCACTAATTTAGTGAGGGTATGCTCTCATCATTTTAAGTCGCACACAACGAGTACAAATTGGAAAGAAAAGTTAATAACGGCTAAAGAAATCAACAACAGCCATGGATAACACTGAAAGTAAAAGTAAGTTTGTCACTAATCAACATATGATGAATTTCATGAAACAAAAACTCCGAATAACCAGGACTGACATCCTTAAAGTCAAAAACAATTACAAATTTCGAAAAATTCTTCTAGATATGTTACATATTTGTTTTTAACTTACGTGAATAGTCCAAACAGGATAATTCCTATTTGTATTACAAGCAATGACAAGTTAAAACGGAAAGAAAACAGAATTTACGAGTTAACTCAGGAAAAATCCTGGAAAACTTCAGCGAGGATTGTCCGGATCCAATCCACGACATCCCGAATGTTATTCCAACGCTTTACTTATGAGCTACGGTGGATCGGTAAACACTGCATTCACGTAATCGAGAAGAACCGAATTCAATGATTATCAAGAATTACCAAAAGAAATAACCTTTTCCACAACATTGCATATCAGTCACTTTTTCTCATACACAAAGATGTACCTACAAATGTATTTCGAATGGTATACATGGCTTCGAAGGGCTTGTCATTCGTTGATACGACGAAGAAATTCGCATTATATATACGTATATAATTACCCCAAGACATACTTTACAATCAAATCATTTTCAGCGGTGTCTGAAATTGTAGGACCGTATTTTGGACACGTAGCAACGAAGCCATTTTTTTTTTAATATGTCCTGACTGCCTTAAGCCTAGCTTGTATGTGCCCCGTCGTATAGTTAAGAAAAGTAAAAGCCACCGAAAATCCATCAATCCATTCAACTCCGGAATTGTAGACATTCATGAAATTACCCATAGCTGCTACCAGAATTAAAGCACAGGACTGAAACCTCCTTTTGTTCGTATTAGCATAGGCCTTCCAATTGTAGCAATCGCATGGGGATGTGACGAATGGGGGCGGAATGGGAAATCGCCCACAAAGAATATCTTTTTCTTCTGAATTTCAGACCCTTTGGAAGTCCTATTAATACAATAATCATGAAAACGAAGTCATCAAAAATACGTTGCTGCACACAAAATAAATTCCCTACATTCCTTTAAAACCCAATAAATGAATCAAAAGAAAACAGTTATTAAGGAGAAAATGAAACGGCGCCTAATTCTGCCTCAGGTGTATTTCCCGCTAGCATTCTTTTCTAGAGCAGACAGCTATTTCACATGCACCGCATCGGAATCTTGTCTAGACTATTTTCTCGCATGACAGAACAAATGTTATACCTGCCTCTGTTCAGAAGCTATCCACCAAGTGTTCAGCTGCATCTGCGAAACAAATCTTGCCCCCTTTTCTGATACTACTGTTGAGGTGGGACCTTCGACAGACCTTGCTCAGTTACCCTTCCAAATTCAATCACCTCGCAAGTAAGTTCCTTAAGTTTTCAAACTACTGTGTGTCTTTCTTTCATAACAGGTTGAAAACGAAGGCAATGTCGAGTACATAGAATAATAAATTGGGGTTCATCTGAGAGTCTTCCTTTTCATACCATAGGAGAATGCATCTGATCATACTTGTCAACATGCACCGTATTGCAGATATAGACTACCATAGTAGTCCATAGTAGGCCGGTTGGAAGTAGTTCAGAGGATGATCAGGAAATTTTCAACACCTGGTGGAAAATGAATGTTATAAGGGTGGATCAAATGAAAACGGAACACACGGAGTTGTGGACATCGAATTGCATCTTGTATGAAGATGACTATCATTATGAAGAAGTGCTGATAGTGTCCTTTTTGTTTCAATTACCACAATGAGATGTGATGTTTGCCAGTGAGGAGAAGCAACGTGGGGTCATTCTAATTGCCGAGAATTTTGCTGGTCGCGAAGTGCATCGACGAATGACTGCAGTGTATGGAGAACATGTTCTGTCACTGATCCGTGTGCAGGACTGGCAAACATTTTCGCAAAGGACGGGAATCACTACAAGATGATGAATGACCTTGTCAATCGCACAGCATCATCACAGATGACCTGATCCAACGAGTTGACCAGATCAGCCGCGAAAATAGGCGCGTGAAGATTAATGACATTAGTAAGAATATTGATGTGAATTATGGTTCAGTGCAGACTCTCATCAAAGAAAACTAAAATACAGAAAACTGAGTGCACAGTGGGTGCCAGAGAACCTCACAGAGGAAAATAAGAGCTTCCGGATGGGGTTGTCATTGCAGCATCTTTTGCGTTCTCGTGAGGATGACACTCTTCTCTTCAGGGTTGTTGCAGGTATTGAATCGTGGTGCTATCGTTTCCAAACAGAAAGCAAAAGACAAAACCAGCAATAGAAACATCAAGGATCCACTAGACCCTAAGTAAAGCATGGTGGTGGCGATCTGAACTCAGATCATGTAAGAATTTAAAGGTCGAACAGACTTTTCCCTTAAGCACCTACACCTAAGTAAATCTTAATCCAACATCGATGTCGCAAACACCACTGTCGATAAGACGTCTCAAGAGAGATTAGGCTGTTATCACTATAGTAACTTAATCTTTTAATCACAAAAAATGGATCAAATAAACAACACCTATAAATGAAATAGTTTAAGAAAAGTTTATATTTTTTCCAGCCGCCCAAGCTCAATACATAATTTTGAATATAAAGATAAATACTATCCGTCAACATAAAAATATATGTAAAGATCTATAGGATCTTATCGTACTGCCCAGTCATCTAAGCCTTTTTACTCAAAAGTAAAATTACACTATATTAAAAAGCAGTCACTTCTTGGTCCAGGCATTCATACAAGCTGACAATTCAAAGACTAATGATTATGCTACCTTTGCACGGTCAAGATACCGCGGCTATTCAAAACAAAATTCATTGGGCAGGCCAGACCTTATATTTTTATCAAAAGGCCATGTTTTTTTAAACAGGAGGGAAATTTATTTGCCGAGTTCCTTTAACTCAATCTAAAACATATACTAATAGCATCATAATTTCTTATGCAAAAATCAGTAATAATAGAACAGTAATATATGACCCAAATCAAAATAATAAAATATTATAAAATCATTAAATAAATTATAACAAAATCATAACTGATATCCATTTCTAAGCCCATAATGATAAATTAACTTATTACACGATTATAGAAAAATACCCAATCAGCAGCAAATCCCCCGGATCTTAATTAACAAAAAAATAAGTAATTAAAAACTATATATTATACCCATGGTTACTACATTAAACGTAATTCCTATTTAACCAGATATCACAAAAATCGATTAACCTTTCACTACCAACATAATATTAAAAAGGAGTTCGCAATCAACACTTCTCATATTTATCTTAACTCTTAATTTGCTTCGGGACAAAACAATACTACTTCAGTCATAAATACTCCCTGATACAAAAGGTACAGTTCTATAAGCTTTCTTGAACAAAAATAACTTTCAAATATTTAAACAACCACTTCCCACACAGTACTCATTCACTACCACTTAAAACAATTTAATTAATAAAAACTACCAAACTAATTTAATCCTTATATTATTTCACTTAACAAAAAAAACAAAAAAAACAATTCAATCAACATTAGTAATAATTTACCTAATCATCAAAGTAATCTGAATCGCACAGAAATCTCCTCTGTGTAAACGAGTAGCTAAACTAACAAGCTCAACTTTGATCAAACTAAGCACATATTCCAATACGCCTACTATGTTACGGCATATCTCACCTAAAAATGAGAGCGACGGGCAATGCGTACATATTTGAGAGCTCTACTCAACAGAGTAATATAACTCAAAATTACATTCAAATCCACCTTCATCATATCTTTCAATAAAAATTCGTTATAATCAAATTATTGTAACCCATTCTGGCTAATTGGTCATTCTGGCTAATATGGAGATCCCAAATGGACTGTGGAAGATGATAAGATACTATTTTAACAACAGAAGAGTCTCATTTAATTATTCCAGTGAAGTATTCTCCAAAGTTACATCTAAAAGCTGCCCTCAGGGCTCCGTGTTGGGTCCAGTGCTCTGGAACATATTTTTTAATCCCTGCCTTAACCGACTGCAGGATCTTCTAGAAGTCAACGGACTGGTTGCATATGCGGATGATCTAGTGTTTTTGGTGGTGGGCAATTCTAGGAATGAAATTGAACGAAAACTAAACCATGCGTTATCTGCTCTAAGTGATTGGTGCAAAGAGAACAAAATGTCACTTGCTACTAACAAAACTAGCTATCTATTCCTCAAGGGTCAATTAAAGAGGGATCCAATAATAAAATACGAG
>JAGDQP010027619.1:0-12729 GCA_022664845.1 Lepisma saccharinum
GAGATTCTATTAACTTCAGGGTGCTTTTGAGAATAACGTTTGACTGCAGCCTTATTTACCTCTGGATGTTTCTGTGAATATTCTTCCATTGCAGTTTGATTCAATTCTGGATATTTCTGTGAATATTTTTCCACTGCAGCCTGACGCACTTCTGGATGTTTCTGTGAGTATTTTTCCACTGCAGTCTTATTTACTTCTGGATGTTTCTGTGAGTATCTTTTAACTGCAGCACGATTGACCTTAGGGTGTTGTTGATGGTAATGTTTGGAAGCGTCCTGTAGATGTTCTTTTGTAGAATCTTTGCTTTGTTTTGGTCTTCCACGATTACGTTTCTTGGGTCGACCACGACTACGCTTCCTCCGGGGTGACGTGACTGACATTTCATCAGAATTGTAATTTTTTAAGTCTTCTGAATATGTAATAGTTTGATTTTGTGTATTCGGAATATCCCCAGCCGCAGCAACAATTTCAATCCAATGTACAACATAGAATCTTCTTACACCATCAACAGCAGCGTGCGAAAGTAGAAGTTTACAAAGTGTTGAAACATTGTCACACTCGACGATTTTGGTCTGGTGTGATCGTAGATTCCATTTGATGATACTGCGTGAGGATTGAATAATAAACATTTTGTATTAGGCTTCCAGAAAGATACAGTGTAATTTTGTCCAGTAAAAAAATATTCTCCAGTGTGATTTTCAGTTAAAATATTTCGAAAGTTGTGAAACAGTTCTTCCTCGCAAGCTTGTCGCTCATCTTCGTATAGAGTTAATCGTCCATCAACTATAGGTGTCACCTCCGTTAGTGTCACTGCTATACCACAGCATTCAAACTCTCTCGGAAGTTCTTCAGGTTCCAAAAACACATGTTCTTTCTGGAACGTAGATACAATATATCACCGCTGTCTAGAATATCATCCATTATGTTGTCAGAAAATTGTCCACTTATTGTATCCCATACAACACCGCACGCAGAATTAGCTACACACTGTGTGTTTTTTATATTAGGAAAGCGTAGATTCCGTAGAAAGCGCGATTTATCTTCTAGATATTTCAAATCTACAAAGTGGGACCGAGGGCTTTTACATACGGGTTCACGAAATCCATTCCCAAGATTACATCATAAGAGAAAGGTGGCTTTTTAGCAGGGCTACATTCAGATGTAATCTTCGGGTATATGTTCTTTTATCCAGAATATAAACCAGAATATCCAGAATTACCAGTGGTAATTTTGACTACTGGTAATGTGGGCGTTAGAATTAGTTTATGGACTAAATTTGGACTGTACCAACCGCTATTCGACAATTTCTTGGTAGGATGTGTTTGCTAATGCATGTTAATTGGCGTCCGGTGTCGATAAGAGCTATTGTTATTGAATCATAAACTTTAACAGTAAGTTTGGGTAGTTGACCAGCCCCAAATGTTCGCTGTTGCGGAAGTCTATAAGTCAGCGTGAAATTTTGATTCCAAGACACTTGGTGGTTAAGGGAACTAGCAGTATCTTGTGTTTTCCCTTCAATCGCAGGCTTCCGTACTATGTTCTTTGGTTCGTCTGAATTAGCGTTTCCATCAGCTGTGCTCGTTGTCTTTTAATGAGTGGGATTACGATGTGCTAAAACTGAATCAGTTTTCATTTTTGTGTATTTTAAAATTTGTTAAAATTCGTACTTTATCTTTCCAAGTAGTAGGGTTAGATAAAACTAAGTTCTTCATGTATTTAGGATGGATAGCGTTTGGAACATGAAAGATAAGTTCAGTGTCAGTAAGCTCCAGCCTGATTTATATCCAATCGTAAAAAGTTTGTGCAAAAATTGTTCACTTTCGTCCGGTTCTTGTGCTCTTTCCTTTAAGGAATACAAAAGTGAATTTTATATTCGTGTTGAGGAAATGTGTCTAGAAATTCTTCTCGTAAGTGAGAGAAGTAAGAGCCAGTGGTTCGTTCTAAATAAAGAAAATACCAGGTTAACACGGTGTCTCTCAAACATACACCGATCTTTTCTGTTCGGTGGGCATCGGTCCAATTGTAAATTCTGGATGCATGTTCATAGCGTTTTAAATTATTTTCCGTTTATTCATCATGTAATATTGGCCATTGCATGCCAGGAACATGAGTCGACGCTATTCCTTGTTAATTGGGGGATTTTTTAGCGGTGTTGCTTGGTGGGTTCATTTCCAGTGGTGGGTTTCACTGTCGAGGGTTGAATCGGGGGAACATTACCATTTGGTATATCGGCAGGTTCTTGGCCAGAGTTTGGGTCCGCGGGAGCTATCGTCGGAACTGCTGGTTCTCAGTTAGCGTGTATGGTAGTGAATGTCCTGTCGGCATTCGGAACCACTGTGGCAGATGGGCTTATCGGTTTCCCTGGCACGTTAATGCGGATTGCCGGCGTCGTTTGGGGGTCTGTAGAAGTTGAGGTTTCGGCCTTTGGCAGGACTTGAGAAAGTCTGCGAACTGGTTTTGTTCGAAATGGACTTTCCTCCATTCGCGGTTCAAATTTGGGTATTAGAACTAGTGCAATTTACATATCTGGTACCATTGATACTTCCGCTAATGGTACTGGTAGCGGGTGGGGTTGTTCCGTACTCGTCTGTGTTTCCCTAGTTTATAAGGCCTTGGGTTGAAAAAGACTAACATGTTCGCATGTGAAATCAGTTCTATAATCTGGAGGGTCATAGAGAGAAATTTGAGTTCCCTGAGCAAGGCGAAAGTCAGCGTAAACGGACATACAATAATGTCATTGTTTGCTGATTTAATCAGTTTAGGTCGCGTTTGTTTATACATTGTTCCGTCTTTCCTTTTTTATTAAAAGCTGTTCGCACATCGGTAATTCGCATAACGATTTTGGCGATGAAGCTATTACTGGGTTAGGCATACCATTGTAGCAATCCGGAACCGGGGAAATAATTTCGAAATGATTGTAGCTTTTCGGAAAATCTATATAATTAGTATCGTCAAGGAGTTCATCAAAATCACACTGGAAAGCTTCTTCTATAGTCTGAATTTTACGAGTGGTTTTAAACTTTAGAATATAGAATTTCCGAATACCTGAATTTGAATGGCATGATGGTTTATTGTGTGTTTTAGAGAAGAAAAAATTACTCGCAAGAAAAACTCAATTTATGGTAGAAAATAGTGTTTTGTTCCGAGAATATATTTATATACAGCTTCACTTTGGGGACCGCGCACTGTATACTTATTAAAAGATTAACAAATTATTTCTATTAACTATAAGTTTTCACTCTTCATTTATTTTATAGGTTAGGATGGTAAGTTATAAAGTAGGTATAACTTCCCTGGGCAGCAACCGAAAAATCACAAAGTAGGGAACGTAAAGGGTGAGCAAAGGCAACAAGTAAACGGGAGTCGAAACCAGAAGCCTCCATCAACATGATACACTGCCCAGGTGATGTTAAATTGATGGAATAGACACCTGACAGGAGTATTGTGATTAAGTTTATACTGGACTCGATTTTGGAGTCAATCATTGAATTCCAACTAAAAAGAATGTAATGAATGGTTTCTTTTGGGAGCGTAAAATCAACTACATCAGCCGAGGGGCCGACTAGTTACCATTGCATTGCTAGTTCCCTGTAAGAGAGGTGAAAGTTTTGGAGTTGGGAATCTGCTTAGCTAAACAATACTCGAAGTACAAGTTTAAGTTAAAATGAATAATAAAGTTTATTTACAAGCTAAGTTTGATATTTGATATTCGAATACAAGTTCGTAATATCAACAGGTTACAGAATCTATCACTATCAGAGAGCTATGCAACATATTTCAAAACCGAGGTGAAATTGGCTATGTCCAACGATTGTACCTGATATGTTGGATTGTAGAATTTCATCATAGAAATCCTATGTCCGGAGAGTGAAAACTTCAGCTGGAGATAAATCGTTCGGGGCTTACCTTGTAAGTTAGAAGATCATAACCCTTCGGTGTCTAATGTAATTCTCGAACATATTAAGGTCAAACAACGGTTTATATAGGGCAGAGCATCCTGGATTGATCTGCAGATATTGACGCAAATCTGATATTCAAAATGAGGCAGAATGGTGGGGGAGATGGAATTCCACGTCTGATGATACGTTTGGAGATTTCTTAGTCCAATCTTGACAGATATAAATGACATTTTGTATCTGAAATGTCAAATGGTGCTTTTCACATCATTAACACAATATTGCTGTGTATGTATTCTAGCTTTTAGAAGCGAGAATAATTTTCAAAGTTCGTATATATTCTTAAGCTGTAATCCACCATATGAGAAGTAACCAGTAAAGTAAATTACACTCTTTTTCCCTTGGTGAGGGGAGCATCTGAAAAGCAGTAGAATGAGAGATTGAGAATCCTTTAGATTTAAATTAGGGTTACACACAATGCACTCGTATTAATATTGATCATTTTTCGTTTGATGCAATAGAATTCCTTACAATTGGACCTATTCTGATCTTGAATCGTTTCAACCACAAATTTAGAAATATGTACCTCCGGTATTCTCATTGTCAGTATTATTTTTGAACTACTGTATCTTATGCAATTATAAATAATTGGAATCATCATAGTAGGTTGTATTTTTCATATGCTGATTCTAATTCGCCGGCGATACTAAATGAAGTTTATCTCAAATATAATGTCCTAATTGTTCGCCAATTCCCTAATTATTATCATGATGTCTTCTACCAAACTTTTCTTTCTGGAACTGACATGGATAAATTTAACACCAAATTTATTAATACTGTAATAGATTTGATTGTTTTTCCATCAGATTGTAGATCAATGTTTGTACATCAATGTAGATTGTACATCATTCTCATGTGTTTGAAGAACTGTTTCCTCTATTACTTCAGAAAAAGTAACCAAAGTTTACAAAATGCCATCATCATCATATTCAGCCGTTTAATATCCATTGCTGGATGAAGGCCTCCCCCCTTTCCTTCCACATATCTTGATCTACTGCTATCCTCATCCATGTAGTTCCTGAGAAACGCTTGATTTCATCTACCGTGCCCATCTTACATTTGGACATTGTCTCGGTCGTTTCTTTTCTCTAGGAATCCACTGTAGTGCATTTGTCATCCATCTTATATCTGATCGTCTAGCTATGTGACCGGCTCATCTCCACTTCATCTTCTTCGCAGTCTTGATTATATCTTCTACCTTTGTTTGTGCGCGGATCCATTCATTTGTGTTTCTGTCACTTCTGGTTATTTCTAGCATGCATATCTCCATTGCTCTTTGTGTGACTCTTAATCTTTGAGTTGTTTGCGCATTCAATGTCCAAGTTTCACAGCCTTACATTATCACTGGTAGTTTGCTTTTGAAAATAAAGTGTAGTCTTCCAAACGAACTCCACGCCATTTTACATCTTCTATTTATTTCATCAGTCAACTTGGCATTAGATGTATTTAGGTAATCTAGGTAAACATACTCATCAACTATGTCTACTGTCGCTCCGTTAATTTTTATGTCTTTCTTTTCAACATATTGATTGTACATTTCTTTTGTTTTACTTAAATTCAGCTTATGGTCTATTTTCGAACCCACATTACTCAGTTTTTCCATTCTGATTTCTAGTTCTTCTGCACTTGAAGCAAACAGGACTATATCATCACTTGTGGCAAACAGGCAAATCGTAGGTGATGAAGACATTCGTCATTAATTTTTATTCCAAATTCATCCGAGTTTTAATTTTAGAACACACCCTCCAGGACCGCAGAAAACACTTTTGGAGAAATTGACTCTCCTTGCCTTACCCATTTTCAAACTTTAATTTTTTTTTACTTTCTTGATGCAGTCTAATGACAGATGTGGCTGTTGAGTAAATGTTTCGCAGTAGCTTCTATGTATGTATCGTCTGGCTTTCGCTACTTGGGCAAGTTAGGTACTGGGGATAAGGTTGTAGCCATTAACAAGAGCAAAGGGTAAGTCTAAGAAAGATGGTTTCATTCTGAAGAATGGTTATAACGTAAAAGTTGCGCCATGTTACTCACCGGACTGTATGGTTGATCTAGAGTTAAAGTTGGGCTTTTCAGCCAGTCTCCGAAGTATGTAGAGTATAGTATGCTCATAGTAACTTATATTATTGAGTCTCTTCTCCTTTTGTGTCCATTGTCATATATATCCTTCTACATATTAGACTCACTTTTCCTCTTTTGGGGAACTGAGGAGCTTACTCAACTACATGTGTCAGCACTTCTCCAGGGAGGTTTTTCCACTCATACAGTCCGGAAAGGTTTCTGCGCTATTGACATAATAAATGACTTACATTAACAATATTTTACATCATCACAAGTTACGTGTACTTGTTATGTATTATTTTATACATGAATAAGCGTCTTCCGCTTTTCTATTTGTCTCTTTAGGTATTTGTTACCTGTTGCGATTTATAATAACATGCAATACAAAATTTCACTTGATAATAGTTTCGTTGTCAATATGAATGTCTTTCAATAAATGTAGATACAGTCTTGGGATCGACCAATATCCGTGACACTATACGCTCTCGATGCCTTGATGTTCAAGTGATTTAAATACTGCTGCCAAGGAGACCGAATCGAAAGCTTTTTCAAAATCTATGAATCCCAAACGTAGTGGAAGTTCATATTCATTAGTCCTTTGCACAACTTCATTCAGTGCTTGAATGGGGTCCATTATGCTAAATCCACAACGAAATCCGGCTTGTTTCCTTCCCTGGTTAAATTCCAAGTCTTGTTCAGTACGATTCAAAATAGCCTTGGTGAACCTTTAGTATAGAACTGACAGTGAACTAATTAGTCTCTAGTTTTCGACGCGTTCTTGTACAATAAAGTGATAATAGCATTATTCCAACTTGACGATATTCCTCTCTTTTTCAGGGACATCGAGAATAATTTAGCAAGTTTCTCTTTCATCTTTTCATCTACCTTTTTAAACATCTCTGCTGTGAGTCCGTCCTCTCCTGGCGATTTTCCATTATTCATCCCTCGAAGTACTTTATTTACTCCTTATTTCATTACGTCTAGGACATCTACATCATCATCTTCTGAATCTTCATTTCATAGTTCTTCTTCTCTTCCTTTTGAAGATTAGTGGATGTATTCAGAACCAAAAGATCTTGGTCCCTTCTTGTAAAATTCCCCTTATGTTTAATCCAATTATTATAGGTTCCCATTGATTATGAATGATGAGGTTAGGTTTAGATCGTTCTTCTTCTTTCAGTGTTGTTGTCTTCGATGGACGTTCAGCTCTTCACTTATGGGAGTGGCTTTCCTGCCTCCTTTACCTGATTTCCATTTTGTTTTATTTAGTTTTCTTCTTAAAAATTATTCTAGTCGTTTCTTGTTTCTGCTAATCATAGAAGAAGATTTGCTCTTTCCCTTGCTGTTTGGGTTGATTAATCCTTTCTATTCTTCATAGTCTATTTAAATATATCTTTTGAATGCCACTTGGTAGCTTACACACTTATCGCTATTTAGGTGCTTGTACGGACGCTTCCGTTGTTGGCACGGGACACAAATATTTTTGCTCCTGTGATCTTTCTTCACAGAATAGCGACACCTTGTATCCCCATCAATGCAGTGATTCTAGATATACCCAAAATTCTAGCACTTAAAGCAATGCGGTTCTGCTATAGAATCTCTAACCTGATTTGATTCGTAATTTATATACACCTTTTTGCCAGATTAAAAAAATTCCTAATTCCTGTAGAGATCTTAATGACCAGATGGGTTCTATTATGTCCTTAGGCCCTAAACGAAATCTTGCTTGACTTCATTAACTTGTCTGCTTAGCTTCTCTGGCAGTATCTGTTCTACCAATGTTTCCACTATCTCGCCATCTTTAAGATCTGCTATTACGTTATAAATTGCCATACGTGACTTATTCTTCTTAGTTTCTTCTATTTTGAAGTTAGTCTACAATCTCGCTATTTTAATTCTTTCATGTTCCTCCTTCGTATATGTGCTAAAAAATTAACCCCGTGTTTGACTTCTTGATTTGTGAAACCTTATATTTTAATTTCCTCAGGTTGATGACTGTGGTAAGCCTTTCCTCAACCTCATTATCGGTTTCACCTTCATTTGGTTTAATTACAATAGTATGCTTATTCTTTGCCTTTGCTTGCGTAATATCCTTTTCCATCATAGTTGATCTTACTACTTCTGCCATAGTTCGTACATCCTCATACTGATCAGTTTCCATTCTTGTTGGTCTTTCCTTCAGAATGTTCAGAATATCCGCATTTTCTCCTTTATGCAGATATTCTCAGTTCGAAGCTCTTCAAGCTGTTTGTCTTCATCAATCTTAAGATCCATAACAATCTGCTTCAAGTCTTTATAATTATTAGCGAGTTCTTCATTTGTCTGCCGTAGCTTCTTAACTTCTTCCTGTGTCTCCTTTAACCTTTTTCTCAGTTGGTTTCTGTCTTCGGCTATCATATCGCTTTTCATGTCTGACTGATCAATTTAGGTTGACAATCTGGTTACATCTTTCATATGCATGACTTTAAGATTAGTTAATTCCATTTTTAGGTTTTCGTTATCTCGTTCCAGTTCTTTTCTGTCTTTTGCAAGGAATTCATTCTCCCTTCTCAGTTTTACAATTTCTGGTTGTAGCTGATTTAGCTGCAGAGCAGTTATAGGTTCTCTACTCATTCTTACCTAACGATTCTATTCAATTTGATATTGAACCTGTTTTCTGAGTTCACATATGCCTCCTTGCAATTTGGAGACTATTATAGCCCAGCTGACAATAAGATTTTCCAGATATTTCATGTTGTTTGCACGTATTTTTGATGGTTCAAAGTGATTGTTTAAAAATTTACATCCTCATCAAAATTGCCCTTTGGATTAGCCATGGTGTCATCCTTATCTAATATTTGGGCAACCAGCATCATCCCGAACTGTGGCGCTTGCTGTTCCTGGAATCTCGATACTATTACACCATCCGACAAGACGTTCGCTTTTTTATTCTCTTTAATTTTCATTCTCATTGGCCTTCTTATTAGATTGCTCCACTTGTCCTTCATTGCTTCCATCACTCCGAACTCTCGTATCCTCCTTCCTTGTTTCCTCAACAAGGAACTCATCGATTTCTCCATTGTGAGGGATATCGTTACATTCCCCACTATTATATCTTCGTCACTTTCGCTACCTGAGGTATTTTATTGCTTGAAAACGGGTCCCTACGCGGCAGCTGAATCGCGGCAGCTCATGGCGATCGTTACGAATGTCCTCACGAGCACAAATCACATATCAACCGTCAGGATACATAGACACTCCAGTACAGTACAATTTGGCACACAAAACATCTTAACACACTGTCACTTTATTGCATTCACGCCGTGACTCTGATGCAACCCACTTATCTCTGGATGTGCAACCAAGATTTTAACATCTTCTACCTTCTTTACCCCCCTTTTTTAATAACTTCTACAGTATTTTACCAATTTAAGTTCCGTCTTCACTAACATTCTTTAAAGGATCACCCTGGTCGAAATAGCATTGAGTTTGTAAATTCTCCACGCGTTTTCACTGGGATTTGAAGCTATAACTTTCCTCACTTTCGTTAGTAGCTCGTGACCCTAACAACTCGCTCACGGAGCCATCTAGCGACTAACAACTATTTTACTATTACATTTATATTACGAAAACTTTATCTGAGAAAATTCATATTTATAAGCTAGGTGGCCATATTTTGATTCAGTGATTCATGGGAGAATTTTAATAATTTAATTTTTTCTTATTTCAATTCTAAATTTGGCTAACTTTACTTCCTCCTCCCTCCTACTACATGAAAATTACTCAATTCTTAATATATTTTGGAGTTTAGGTAAGGAGTTTGAATTTGGAGTTTAGAAATGAGCGCGTATGTCAATCAGAAAATTCCTATATGATTTTAGAAACCAGAAATAACAGAAAGAGTACAGTGCTAGGATTAGTGTAAAAAAAGTAGAGACAACTGAAAAGAGTATGTGTGGTAACCCTAGACGGAAATCATTTTCGAATGTTTCTTTCTAATAAAAACAATAACATTTTTTCGAAACATATTTATTCTTCATACCGGGGAGACAAATAGCCAGAAAATAATGCCCTAATTCGGGGCAACTGTCCGGATATGGGGTGAATGGTCACTCTAGTATAGGTTGGAATTTCTAACTATATACAAATGCTGATTGTATCTTATGTTAGTTCGTTGATTTTCTCTCTTCCTCCCGGTCAATCAGATATTTGACAACAATGCTAAAAATGCCATCACTGTCGTGGTTATGGTAACGTTGTGAGTAAAGACAGTAAAATATTAATAAGTATGAGGATTTCTCGTGGCCGAGTGTCGAACTGCTAACGACTGCAGACAGTTCCAGCTTCGAGTCCTACTGTAGAGCGGTATTGAATTTACAGACAAAATCAACATGAGAGAAATGAATGGAATCAGAAACAGCGGTGAGTAATCCTCCGTCATGAAGTTCAATGATCTCTTTTCGTCAAATGAAAAGGGTGATTTAGAGTCATTGAACAGTTGAGCAAATACAACGTTACAAAAATCTTTCCAAAATACTCCACTTCTTGACGTTGATAACTATGTTGATTCTAAACGTCGAATAAACCGTTGAAGAGTTAGACATTTCGGTATGTATACAACGTTAAAATTACGTAGCGGGACTAACGTTGAATTCACCGTTTCTCAGCGTTTCTGTGCTATTATTGTTATAGCTTCACTATCAAGGAACCTAAAAATTAGCTCAATTTCGCTTCAATAATGAGGTATTAGTTTAACACGGAAGAAACACGATCGATTGTAAATTACTTTTACCATATATCTTCCTATTTTTTCCCCTTGAACAATTAGGTACTTTGGGCTAGTCCCGTCTTACAATAGATCCTTTAAATCTTTAGTATTCATTCAATACAAAATTTCAATGACTGAAACCTTTAGAATTACAACCCCTTATTATAGCATTCGGAGCAATTAATTCTTTTATACCTGACTTACGTGGGAACAGTGATCAGTAAAATATGTTGCGTACATACCACATCATCATAACAGTTTCTACATGCCTAGAACGTGTCGAAGCGTTACAGCCCGTTTTTCTCTGAGAAGAAAGTAGCACGTACAGAGCCACGAAATCTATCCCACTAATTAGTAAACATCTGCAAATAAAGTTCTGAGATTTCTATTCGACGGAATATCCTAGGGAAAGCTTGAAAACGTGTCGTTGACTATGATTATTTGAGTATTTGCAACGAATTGATTAATCACTGAGGTTCTCTTCATTACAAATAATTGAAACTAGCGAAAAGTAATTGAAATATGAAATTTTTCATCAAGCTAGTATATTAGTTGTCAAATATATACTACAGTTTAGGCCTGCTACAAGACTCTTAACGTTTTTCAGTCAATATATATTTATTTATTTCACTTCAGCGCTCTTGTAATATTCGATTATTTATACTCTTCGAACTCCATATTTTTCAGTGACGGAGTCAGAGCTAGTGGTCTATTCTTAGCCGTTTGCTTCATTCTGGATAAGATGAAGCTCGAGCAGCAAGTAGATGTTTTCTTGGCTATCAGAAGTATCAGACAGTCACACCTAAAATTCATTAATTCTTTCGTAAGTATGTAGATATAATGCACGGAATAAGTTTAACATCCACAATAGCTAAATGTCCTAATGGCATTTGACACTGAATGTTAAAAAAAATAATGTTCTTTGATTAATTTCTATGATCTGTTTAATTCAGTGACTTACTTACTCAATTGATTAATGCTCACTGTGATGTAGGGAATTCATATATCAAATTAGAGAAGTAGTAAATGCTTATATGTAATTGCTTATTACAAATATTAGTACTAAAGTGATCCTACAGATTGAAATTTGAAATGTCTAAAACGATAGAAAACATTAATTTATAGTAAGTGAAAGCAATTAAAAAAATGTAGCCGTATGTTGTTACAAATATTGTGCAAAGATAAAATTAAATCGAAGGCAATATTTATAATTTTTTCTGAAGAAGTTATGTTTTTCCTTTGATGTAATTCATAATTCATTATAATTCCATAATAATTCATTCCTTTGATAATTAAGAAGCTTTGAAATTAATAATTATTTAATTCTTCTAACACCGGTGGCGGATAGGGGAATGACAATCAGATACGGTATGGTACCGAAAATGTTACGGGACGGACCAAAACCAGTACTGCTGCCTTGCAGTTAGTAGAGGGATTTACAAAGGTTAGGGGAAGATAACCCTGAGGAATGAAATATCATGGTGAAGCGAAGCAGTTTCACCATTACCACCCTGAGGCTGAATGTGAATGACATCGGCAAGGTTCAGAGATGCACAGAGGACGGCATCTTGAACGTCTGCTTTAACTGCGAGGTCGTAGAACTGACAGCTCTACACCTCTGAATCATGTCAAGAAATAGTAACCGATGATTCATGGATTCTCCTGGAGTAAAATATTCCGGAGAAAATCTAGTCCCTTACTCGGATCTTCAAGCGAGGCTCCAAGAAAGGATTAACAAAGAATTTAGAATAGGAACATGGAATGTACGAACGTTATACAAAACGGGCGCTCTTCAAGTGGCGGTACGCGAGAATTAGCTGCCCATATTAGTTTCAAGGTACCAGAATAGGGGTTGGAGTGTACAAAAAGCGTATTTTTTTATGATTCAATCAACAGAAGTCACCTCTGCTTCACTTTCGTACCGGCCGAAACACTCCCAAATTGCAGCATCAGCTACCACATCGCATC
>JAGDQP010027619.1:12829-24832 GCA_022664845.1 Lepisma saccharinum
TTAAACAAAAAGAAAAACATGAGGCACGCCAATTCAAGAATTTATAAAGTGACTGTATATAAGACCGCACCCCTTGTTTTTCTTTTTATCATGCATAAACAAAGATTTTTTTCTTTTTAATACGAATTGTTCAAGAAAAAGTATATCTTTAAAAAGTTTTTTTTACAAAGAAAAACAGCATTCTGACAAGGCTGAATTTCTTTAATAACAAAAATAACCAAAAACGTAACAGTTTCGGAAGTATACCACTTCCTTCCTCAGAATACACTCTACATGCCTTTCACCTGTCAAATTTGATGAGCCACAAGATCACAAACAAAAGGTGAAAGGCAGGTACGCTTGCCCGGGGAAGAAAAGTGAACTTTTAATTAGAAGTGATCCGTGATTGATGAAAAAAAGACCATCTCCTTTCTTTATTGATTAAGTAATTTGTCTATATCGTAATGATCTTTTATTGCATAAGGCAAATAGATCTTAGGTAGAGCCTTTCGACGTAGGATCAATAGTGTCGTGATTATTAAATAAGAACAAGGAGACGATTGACTTTTTAACTGACATATTTTATTATAAAAGTTCCACAAACACGTTTTAAACAAGACTTAATAAAACTGATAAAATAAGTGCCCGGTACTTGGGTTGTATTGATTAGCGTGGATCGCCTCTTTTATGTAGCGACTTATATTTTGACTTAAGTCTGTATGGAGAGGAGTGAGTTGCAATGACAAGAATTCTAACTCCAAACCAAGTTAGAAAGTAGGGGTACTCCGATTCCAAACTAAATCGGTGGTTAAGGTAGGGAACTCTGACTCCAAACCAAGTCAGAGGAGGGAAGAGGTGACCACTTGTCGAAATGAATAAGTGATACTCTTATCCAATCCAGTCTTAGTTCTTTGCTTATGTTTCGCTGTGCTGAAGTTTCGGGGCAAGCCCCATGACTTCCATCTTATTTGGGTTGATGACTTGATGTGAGATGATTTGGTTTCCTTACTGGTCTCGAGTGCATCTGTCGCAGCCTGGAAGTTGTGATGATTTTTTTACTATTTGGTGATGATGTCAGATGATGATGATTAGAAGTCATGGTGAGATGATGATGGTATTGCATTGATGAAGTGATTATGAATTTGAATTAGGCTTCATGAATGAAGGTAATGAGTTTTAAGTGGATTGGATGGTATTTAGGATGTTGAGAGCTTGAGGATGATTAGGGGAGGCGTGGCATTCGGTGTGTCTTCCTTCTTGGTGGTTCTGTGCCGATGTTCTTGACTTCATGTTGGAAGCTTCTTGTTCTATTCCAGAAGTTGTAGCGTAGGCGTTGTAGGTGTTCTATTATGTATGGAACTTCTGCATCCTCGTGTAGTTGGAGTATTCTTGTGCCCCGGTCATGTCCAATGAAGATTCTTAGAGCTCAATTTTGTGCTACATGCAGGTGGTTGATGTGCGTTCTTGCTGCGTGTAACCAAACAGCAGAAGCATATGATAGTAGTGATCGGGCTGCCATGCAGTATATGCGAAGCCGGGTTTGATAGCGTAGGCTGGAGCTTCGGAGGAGGGGGTACATTGTTGAGATGCACTGTGTCTGTTTGCTGGCTAACATTTTTTAGTGGGCTTGGAACGTGAGTTTCTTGTCTAATGTTAGTCCGAGGTACTTGACTGTTTCGGCGTATGTAATTTGCTGTTTATTCAGTTAGAGTGGTTGTGGGGAGCGGGGGCGACGTCTTGAGAAGATGATTGCTTTGCTCTTCGCTGGATTAACCTTTATTCTTCAGGCGTTGGACCATTGTTCAAGTAGCTGGAGTTGTCTCTGGTTTGCTTGTGTTGCATATCGGATATTTTTGTTTCAGCTGAATAGTGCAGTGTCATCTGCGAAGGTGGCGATTGTACAGGCTCTGGCTATGGGGAGATCTGCTGTATATATAACGTAGAGTAATGGCGAAAGGACACTGCCTTGTGGGACACCTGCTGTGATGGGATGGGATTCTGATGTTGTTCCGGAGGATCTAACTGTGAATGTTCTATTTTGGAGGAAGATATGCAGTAGATTCACATAGCAATATGGGAAGTGTAGCTCGTTCAGTTTTACGATCAATCCAGTATGTCACACACGGTCGAATGCTGTTTCGATGTCTAGGAAGACTCCTACCGTATGCTGCATTGCATTAAAACCTCCGACGATGTGGTCTACTACTCTTACTAACTGTGCTGTGGTATCGTGTTCTCGGCGGAACCCGAACTGGTGGTCTGGGTACAGTTTATGTTCCTCGACGAACTCCTGTAGGCGGGTCTTTACTATTCTCTCGTATACCTTGCTCAGGACTGACAGGAGGCTGATGGGCCGGTAGTTTTGCGGGAACATCTGGTCTGTTCCTGGTTTTGGGATCATGCATATACTGGCATGTTTCCAGTTGGACAGAAAATGTGCAAGTTGTAATAGTTTGTTGTACAGTTGAGCAAGGTATACGTTGAGCCTTGTTTGAGCATCATTGAGGTTATTCTGTCCACTCCGGGGGCCTTGTTCGTGGGAAGTTTGGAGACTATTCGTTCTACTTCTCTTGGGCTCGTGGCGTCTGGTTCTGTTTGCAGGCCCTGTGCTATCATAGCTCGGAGTGGTGTGTGTGTTTGCTGCACTGTTTCTTCTTTGTATACTTCTGGATGCGGTGTGAAAATGTCTTGTAAGTAGTTGGCTAAAATTTCTGCTTTGTCATCTGGGTCGAATTTTAGTCCTTGTAGTCCAAGGGGTGGTTGATGCATTGTGGTTTTTTTTTCTAAGGTTTCTAGCAATCTTCCAAAAGTCATTGTTGGGGGCATCTACTTGCTGCATTTTGGTGTTCCATTCTTCTTGCTTCAGTCTTCCTATTCTTGTTAATTTGTTAAATAGCGTTTTGTAGCCCGGGTGCCTTGTTTGCTGCCACTTCTTCCTGGCCCATCTTTTTAGTTGTATGAGGGCTGCGGTACGTGCTGCAGGATCTCCTGGCTTCTTTTCGGGTTGGATGTATGTGATGTTGGCTTTATAAGCGGTTAATGGCAGAGCTGTGAGTGAATCAATAGCATCTTCTGTTTCTGGATGTTGGTGGGAGTTGGGAGCTGTGGGAATTCGTCCAGTAGGTGCTGTTTGTATTGTGACCATTCGGTGATTTGTATCTTGTTCGGTTGTGCTTGTGGGACTGTATGGTGGTGGTCTATGGGGAATACAACAGGGTTGTGATCGGATTTTATGGAATTGATGGATCGAAGATCTTCTAGTAGGCCAACTTCTGTGCTAGGGGATGCCTGGGGCTCCTCTATTGATAGGGAAGTGGGTTGGTTCTTTTGGTGCATAGGGTTGGAATTTTAGAGCTGGTAGGTATGCATAGAGACGATCTCCGTTTTTGTTTCTTCTGCGTGAATTCCAAGCAGCATGCTTACTGTTGAGATCGCCTGCTAGCAGTACTCTTGGTCCTAGATTTTGCAGAACTTCCAGGTCTGGTCTGATGAGCGGGAGTTCTGTTTTTTTTTTGTATACTGCGACTAAGTGAATTGGGTTTCGGGGAGTGAGTAGCTTGATTGCCGTGGCTTCGATGTGTTGTAGTGGTGGGAGGGTTACTGGTTTGAATGGTATTGAGTTTCTGATGACAATTGCTGTCCCTCCTTTTGCCTCTGCCTGTCTATCTGTTCTAATGATTGTGTGATTCCGGAAGGTCCAGTGATGGTATTGTTTCAAATGGGTCTCGTTTCGTAGTGCAATGTCTGTATGTTGCTCTTCTATGAAGTGTAGAAATATTGATTTTTGCTTGAAGATTCCATTGGCATTCTAGTATGCAATGTACAGATTCCTGGTGATAGGAATGTGCTTTTTCACTCTATTCACTGCCATCGTCAAGGATATCAGCTATGAGTTCCATTAGGTGTAGCACCCTGTCTGTTTGGTCTCTTATTTCGCGATTAATCCTCATGCCTTGTTTTAATTTTCTGGTGTTTCCTTGTTTCATTCCTACGAAAATGGAGAATACGTCTTTGAGGCCTGCAAAGGAGCTGGTATCTTTAGATGAGTTGGTTGGATTATTGTTAGAGTTGCTTCTTTTTGTATGTATGTTTTCTCTTGGTTGTGGGTTGTTTGTCCTGGGGGGCGTGGATTCTCTCGTTGGATGGGCATTTCCGGTGTGGCTTCTGTGCTAGATGTGCTTGGCTGATTGATGTTAGTTGGTGCTGTTTGCTGTGCTGGTCTACTTTGTCCTGATGCTATATGGTTTGTATGTTGTTGATGTAGAGCTTGCGCATATGTACCCCCAGATGCCCTACGACGGTTGTTAGCTACCTTAATGACTGGGCAACCTTTGTAGCTTGCCGTTGCAGTTCGCACATTTGGCTTGCGTGATCTTATACTATTTTCGGCAGTCCTTGGTGCGGTGTCCTTGTCCACATTTTACGCATCTTTCATATGAATCACACGTATGCTTAGTGTGCCCAATCTATGACATTTGTAGCATTGAACCACACCTGTACCTCGGTGTGGCTCTATTTTTATTCTTATGCCTAACACTGATGTTAGGTCATATATTTCCTTGGCACCTGGTGCCCTGGTCAGGCTGACTAGGAATACAGGGTAGAGGGATTTTTCTCCGGTTTCTTACATCTGTTTCAAGGCTTTGAATCGCATTTTGGAAAACTTTGCCGATGGCGCGAAATCATCTTCTTCAAAGAACCTTTAGATTATACGGCAAAATTCCTGTTGAACTAAATGTATTTCCAGGTTTGTTTATCTCTTCCAGACATCTGCGCTACTGCCTTCACCGCAAATTACATGCCCAGAAGCTCTTCTTTTATTTCTTGTGTGGGAGTGTCTCTTGGGAGCTTTCGGATTACTACTTTCAAAGGTCTGTCCTGTTTTGGGCGTTCTGAAGCTTGTTCGATCTTTTGTTGTGCACATAGGTTTTTGATCTTGTCAAAGTCTGCTTCGTTTTTAAAATTATACTTCAGTCCATCTCACGTGTTCAATACAAGTGGGATTTCTTTTCAAAGTAGCTTCGTGGTCTTTATGAATGCGTATTGGTTTTGTATGTTGTAAACGAATAGGGCTGGCGGTTTGCCTTTTCGGGGATTTCTTTTATTTGATCGGGATTGGGATTTTCTTCTTCTTTGTAGAGTAACTCATATCTGTTCTCCTGTGCAAAGTTGACCAATGAGAACTGTTGTTTGTGGGATTGTCTGCCATTTTTTTGACGTTTCTTTGGTGTTTCGAAGTCTTGTCTTTCATCTTCTGAGAATTCTTCTTCCATGTTACTGTATTGTTCATGTTTTCCGGGGTTGATGGTGGTGGTGGGGGGCTGACTTCCTTAAGGCTTGTGCGACGGTTTTTAAGTTGGGGGAACGATTCTTCAGAGGATAGGCTGGTCATATTCAGCTCAGTTTGCATGTTCTGAATGTTTCTTGCCATCATGGTACCTGGTTTTATGAGTCCCTGGTACGCTTTGGTTTGTGATTTGAATGGTTTCCTTTGGGAGGGGTGGGGCGTGCCCCCTGGGGGCCTTTGATGTGCTTGGAGGCTCTCAGGTTTTGTGGAGTGTGTGATTATCTTGAATATTTAGTGTGTGGTAGTGGTGGAAAGTTCGGCCGGGAGTTGTACTTCTTGAATTACGCGAAGAACTTTCATACGTATCTGATGGGCTTTTTATAGGCTTCCTCAGCCTTTCCTGTAGGCGCGTTTCATACACTTCCAAGCTTCTCCGCTTGGAGTCGGCGTCGTCTGCTTCCACAAACTGACTACATAAGCAGTTTATAATTTCTTCTGTTTACTGCGATTGTTTACTTTGCTTCTAGTCTTATTGACACACTAATCCAGTTCCCATTACAATATTCAGTTGTAGAGTGTAGTTGAGGAAGGAAGTGATATACTTCCGAAACTGTTACGTTTTATGCTATGTTTGTTATTAAAGTATTCAGCCTTGTCAGAAAGCTGTGAATTTCTTTTCTTAAATTATTTTGTTCGAGTTATTTCAGTGTTCGGATACAAGCTAAATGTTATGTGACCCAAATCCTAAAGTGTTCTACAACCAGTCAAACACAGGTTAATTCCAGGCTAGTATTTATTGTAGGTTAAAGAAGTCCATATTTAAAAGCATATTAAAACTAGTTTTTAAAATACAGAAATATATGAAACTAAAAAAATAAATATTGTATAGTCACCCGACTTAAGTCGCTGCGCAAAATTTCATTATTATATGACGTCGAGAAATGAGTTAGTTCCAAGATTTGATGACACCACGAACCATTGTGAACTAAAGAAAAGAATGGAAAAATACACTTTTAGTACATTTCAGCCAATATTCCAGCCTCTATTTCAGTACCTTGCAGTTAATATGAGTAGCTATTATTTTATATTACATTTATATAGGACGTAGATTCTAGTGGCAAAATTTCAGGGTAGGGTTCGAAATGTCTCATTGACGGTCTCCTTGTATGTAATAAAAGCGAAGAAAATAACAACCACTACAGTAACTCGAAACGCAACGCCAGACGCAGGTTCAGACACAAAAAGCGATAATAGCTTACGCGGAATATTCAGGAGATAGAGGAAAAACAGTAAGACATATACCATGTGAGATCGTTAAGAAAAGTTTACCAGCCGAGGTTAGGGATGGTTAGAAATGAACATAGAGATCTTCAGGCGGATCCGGTTAAAATTATTATCGATGCGTAAAAAAGTTATTTCGACAAACTTCTTAAAGTAAACAACGCAGAACAAACAGAGGAATTTGATATCTAAACCCTGGATACTCGAACCTAGCGAGATGGAGGTCGAAACGTCGATGAGTAAATTGAAAAATTCCAAATCACCGGGAATATACAATATTCCAGCCAAATTAATTAAAGCGGAAGGAACGTTTCTAATCAAGGAAATACTTAAAATAATAAGTAAGGTAAGTGTACCGATTATGGCCTGGGTCCCCTATATTGCCCATCCCCTGATCTCTGCAGCTTTCCGTTGGTGCAACTAGATGTTACTGTAAACTACCCGGTATATCCTCATGAATAAGTGAAAGTATTTTTGCGCAACTCAGTTGTTTGCGAGTGGCATGAGCGCTAGCAGCTTCAGTTGAAGTTGCATATTGAGCAAGAAAATATTTTGTTGTTATTTAAGCAAGTCATGTAATATTTCGTTTCAGTATTTATTGTTGAAAACCTAATCCGTATAATGCATGGATAATGTAGCGATGTGAGCATACGTGAACATAAAATGTTTGTAACGCAATGCATTGCATTGTGTAACTAGCAGGCGCCAGGAAAAGGTAAAAAGGTCGATAGTGCGCAATATGGCCCACCGTGGCACGCAGGCAAGATGAGCCATATTGGACAAAATGCAGACATAACTGTTTAGAATAAAGGAATAGTATATTTGAAATGTTTGTATTGAACAGTTATCATAATGTTTAGTAATTAAAACGAAGATAATACTAGGTAATAAGGAAGCTATCAATTTCAATACAAAGAATAAGAACATTGAAACCAAAACAAAACAAGTGTCATCACGTTTAAAACGACCAGAATTTCAGAAGCTTGCTTCTAATAGGTCTGAAGAACCGGCACTGAGTTGTGAAAAGTCTTGTGAATCTTGGTTTTGTTACCATTGTAAGGAAGACAGGGTTGCAGACATGGGTCTTTGTGTGTAGTGTAGCAAATACGTTCATGAAGAGTGTGTTGGAATCACCGCTTAAGATCATGGACAATTTCTTTTTCCTTCATGTGGGTCGTGACTTTCTAAACTTCTTCGTTTGTGTTACACTTATTGTTTATTAATATTGTTTCTTCTTGAATATTCACTTGTTTTTCAACAATTTTGGCATTTTGTATTAATACATTATTCTTGGTCTTGCAATGTCAAATAAAATATATATGATTGTAATGTACTGTATATATCTTAGTATGTAGCATATATGAGTAGAAAGATTACATAGCATATATGTAGAAAGATTACACATAACTTTTGCCATACGCTCTTATTTTCTATAGCGGTCCATATTGAAAACTCTATGTTCCCAATATGACCCACTGGCAACATTTTAGTTTTTGATTTATTACATTTTTAAACGTCATTTCTAGGAAGCAGATTATTTTTTTTTTCATTTGTTCAAATAGTCTCCCAACTTGATGGCTCAGTCGATTCGAACGAAAAAATAGTTTTTCTTAGTGAAAAAATCAACGAAGTTAAGGTGGGCCATATTCGGGGCCCCTATCTTACTATATGGAGAAAGGAGGAGCATCCAAAGGAATGGAAAACCTTAATGATAGTTCCGGTTTATAAAAGAGATGCGATAAATCGGAATGTAATAATTACCGTAAAATCTTGTTACTCTCAACATGTTACAAAGTATTTAGTAATATACTGCTAACTCGCCTAAGCGTATACGTAGATGAAATAATTAGACATTACCTATTTGGATTTGGAAGAAGCAGATCCTCCTTGGACCAGATTTTGGCCTTGAGACTAATATTAGAGAACAAATGGGAATACAATGGGACGGTTCACAGAGTATTCATTGAGTTTAAGGAAGATTTTAGGAATTTATGTAAATTTAATTATTTGTGTTATTTTCTCAACGTGAAACTACGCTTTGGCTTTACATTTAAAACTTTCAAAAATTTAGAATTAGCTCTGGAACTGTCACCACTGCTTTGCGAGAAAACTCGTAAGGACATTGGATTCAGTTAATGTTTACAAGTTTTAAATGTAAACCCAAAGCGTAATTTAACATTGCGAAATTAACACACATAAATTTTAACGTGTTTATACACGTAACAATAACACAAAATTTGCGATAATGAAAATTTCAAAGCTCTTGTGGCACCCGTTTTTTTTTTTCTTCTTCAGGAACAAAACATTTTGCAGTCTTATTCAGGAAGACTAAATTCAACTTATTTTCACTATTAGAAACCAGTCACACAACTTTGACTTTGACTTTTAGATACTGTACTTAAATATTACTATTATTGTTATGAATTATTTAATACTAACAAAGTTAATTTAAGTTGTAAAATCTGGAAAATATAATTAATTAACACTTAGGCTCTCTCTAATACATTTAATCTTTCCATTTCAGGAACAATTTGAGTTTTGTTACTCTTGTGCATTGACTTTCCTGGAGAGGTTTGAAACATACTCAAACTTCCAATGAAGACTGAGAAGATGAAAAAGTGGAACACACACTGAGGCTCTGATTAAGAACTTTATTTCCTAGGTTTTATTTCTCTGCCAATTTGTATATAAGAGTGGATACAGACATTAAGGGCCGACCTTCGGATATGATGAAGGATAGAAATTCAATTTAATAAATCTAAATACGAAAGAAGAAAATTAATTTGTGCTATATAGAATCTGTAATAAATGACAAAAATACACTTGTACTTACTTTAATGTTTTCCTTGTCGGGTCGATGCAAATTTTACCTTGGAATGCAAACAGCATAAATAAATATATTGTACAAACTGTTTTAAGATTTCATAGAGATAAATCTCAAAATGCGTGCCGAATCTAAAAGAAAAATTTAACTTAGAATATAGCTAACAATGCAATGTAACAATCACCCAAAAATGTTACTACTGACAAATGAGGTTAGGAATGCAATATATATGAATATATAGTATGTATATGAACGACACGCTTGTGGAGAAACCGTGTTGCTGTGAATGACTTTTCTACGCTTCTTGTTGACAGTTGAAATATTTTATATTTCTACGCCAACACGTAGAAGGATCATTATGCAAGTTGGTATATTTTGTTCCTGAGACGAGGACAATTATTGAAAGGTTTAGGGCAATATAGTTCTTTGACACACTTCGGTCGAAAATTAGTTAATGGTTGTTTGATCATCTTTATATCTATCAGTATCGACTGCTCTTATCAGGTTTACAAATATATGATTATAAATGGCAACGTATGTTTTATAATGTTCCTTGTTGCCCAAAAGAATTCCGTGCGAAACATTTCAGCAAGAATAATCAATGCCACTCTCTGAAGCAACCAATGCCACGTTCTGAAGTACGTAACGCCATTCAATTTATGTAGATTTATGATTAGTGCTGTTCTTCCCGCTGTTGATTTGAAAGGTATGTTTATTCCTGGTGATTTGAAGATTTTCAATTTCTTTATTGAAATTTCGATCTCAATCTCGCTAGGTTCGTGTATTCACGGTTCTGCGGTATAGATTTCGAATTCTTCTTTTTGTTTTTAGTTGTCTACATAAAGAAGGTTACCGAAATAGCTTTTGCATACAGCGAGAATTGTCATATTAGGCTAAAGATTTCCACGTTCATTACTAATCATCCCTAGCCTTGACTGGTAACATTTTGTTAACGAGTTTACCCCTTTGTATAGATCTTGTATGATATTTACCTTCCCGTTTTCCTCTATCCTGAATTTTCTGCGTCAGATATTTTCGGATTATGTTCCTAAAACCGCGCGTGGCGTTGCATTTCACATTATTGTAGTGGTTTGCATCTGCTTCAGTTTTATTGTTTAGCTATCGCTGCCATCCTTGTTTTCGTTCCTCATGAAGCTTAGTCATTCTTAATCAAACTACGGCTTGTCTTTGCCATTTCTTTACACCTACACGTTCTTTTCCTGCGCTCTTCACCATGTCATGAATTGCCTTCCACATCTTATTCACATCAGTTTCATTATTACTAAAGTCGACTAAGATTTCCAACCTATTTGAAATTTCGATTTGGTAATCTACCTTTACGCCCGAGTTATCTAATAATTTTACTACAAACTCAAGTTGTTTTGATCCTTTACTTTCCCTGTTCGCGATGGACAACTTTCCCCTCACTCTTGCTATCACTAATTGATGGCCGGTGTCACCTTCTGCTCCTCTGTAGGCCCTAACGTCCATATTGTTGGTATGTCTTCGTCTAGCTACTAACACGTGATCGATCTGGTTGTGTGTTTTGTCATCTGGAGATATCCATGTGTATTTATGTATATCTTTGTGTTCAAAGAACTTGCTCTTTACTACAAGATATTTCGACATCGCGAAGGTTATCAGTAGAGCTAGAATATTTATGTAATTACATATTCTGTTTGCAGTTATGTAGAACGCAAGAAAGTAGAAATGTTCATGAACTGTAACATTCGTGTTATTATATTTGGATTTTATTTTACATATTTCGCTCTGTTACATATTTTGTGTTGATTTCAAATAAATATATTTTGCAATTATCTTTCTCAACTTTGCTTTTCGACAGCATTAAAATTGTCAAACAGGGGAGAGCGCGATTCAAGAGTGTCAATATATACAGGGGGCTGCAAAAGAACATCGACAAAACCACCCAACGAGATTCCTACTACGAAAATAAAAAAAAAGAGCATAGACTATCCAGGGTACACAGATGCTTCGTTTAAGCGTTATAGGCTGCTGAAAGTGTGGGAAAATGAACACTAGAGCTTGATGTTTCCAACACCATTAACAGTAGAGCTGGGCGTCATCATACTGTCACAGACTTCAAATCTACTCTGTCTAAAAATGAATATTCCAAAATTATGCAATGGATGCGGAGATTTCTCGAAAGGGAAAAGGAAATTCGCAGACATTCTCTACAGTAAATGTAGGTCGAAATAAGCATTGCAGGACCATTTGCTCTAGTAAATATGCCCTAGTGACAACCTGCGACGCGAAAAGGTCGTTTTCAGCATACAAGTATATCCTTTCTGATCGGCGGCAATCTATGACCGTAGAAAATATGACAAAATACCTTATCAAAATCATCATTAGATCGTCATTTTATGTGTGAAAAGAGGACAAATGTTAGTGTTTATCCCTGCAATAAATATTTGGTTTATTTGATATTACATATTTTACTTTAATTAAAACAAGCTGACAAGACTATTACACTTAACTTTATTGTAAAAGCACAGAGCAAGCGTTAAATTTTCAATGTTGTAACAACATCTTTCTTCAGACTAAACTCTAATCAACACAGATATTTTACGTAAACAACATAAAAATATAGCAAAATACCTTGCACTCTACTGTG
>JAGDQP010027620.1:0-10501 GCA_022664845.1 Lepisma saccharinum
GTTTTTTATGCCATAAATCACCAGAAAGTGTAAATGAGTTTTTGTAATGCCACTGAAACACTGAGAAAGCATTAAGAAAGCAGCCGACTGTTTCCAATTAAACATAAGACTCGAAGTGCCAAATACTTATTTGAAAGAGAATAAATATCTGAAATCAATTTTTTGGTCAAAAAGACCTTTCCTACTTAATTTGTTTGTTTCCTTCTCACCCCCATCCGCACCCCGTCTTCAAACAATAAGCGCAGATGCAAATAAGTATTGCAAATATTAAGGGTGAGTGTTCAATTAAGTTGGTATTTCTTTGGTTTCAGAACTATTGCGTCAAACCATCAATAGAGAGTGTGCAGGTTTCTCTTTTTGTAAGTTAGGATGTAGGCAAAGCGCTTGTGAAGCTAAAACGAAAACAAAAAGTTTATTGATCAACGGTGCCCTCTGTTGAAACAGCCATTCCATCAAGGTAATGGTCCTATTACAATCTTTGCTGCAAAAGACACAAGATTCTCTTTGCCTTACTCCAATCCCTACACTTTCATCATTCCCTCCCATTCCTCCTCAACTGCTCTGAAAAACGGAGCTTTAGCTGCTTCAGGGAATTCCCGTAACAAAAACAAGTACCTTGTTTTCACACCGCCTCTGCTTAAAAAACAAATGACTAGCAAGTTGCTTGTAAGTGGTGACAAGAGCCGCAGATGGAACAACTTAATGCATTGTAATAAAACCATTTTTGAAGACCTCTCTGTCCTTTTGTGTGTGTATTGGTAGTAAAGAGGAAGAGGAGACTTCAAGTTATTTGAAAAAGCAAGAACTGAAAGATATTTTGAATTCCTCTCTCTCTCTGAAAATTACGCAGTTTTTATTCCTACACATAATTATAGACACATTAACATGCTTTCCGCTAGTCAACAGTTCACTTAATGCGCGTGTGTAAAAGGCTCGACGCTCTCCGTTTCGTAATAAAATGCACCTTTTATAAAAATAGCTTTTATTGTCCCTATCCAATTCTTCTTACTGCTATGCAAAGAGAGAATTCTCTTCAAAAATTATCCTGGTGAGCATTAAAAATTTGTTACCTTGTGCCTGAGACATGAAAGTAATAGGGAAACTACTAGGAAATTCAAACTACTCCGAATATTTTTACAACCTGGTAATTCTAGAGAATCCGGTTTCACGAGTAATGCCAGAGTAGTCAATTCCACACGCAATACCCCGTTCCTCGATTAATACTGGGTACATATGAAAATTTTGTATCCTTACCGGGTACTGAAATAAAAATCCTGTCATAGGTTCTTTAAATGCGTAATATTCCTGCCTAAATAATGGGAAAAGGGAATTGATCTTCGGCAGTAGACTGACCCTCTGTAACGTATGTGGGTAATTATACTGATGACGTCATGAGAAGCAGGTGTCATCATGCGAATCTGGACTGCACCTTCAGTTCTGCTGTAGTATATTTACGGCATTTAACTTAGAACTTTACAGCTAAGATTCTATGGTGATCAAATATGAGAGCAAGATATGTTACTTGTTTGGATGGTTTAATTGGTTCACGCAAGACTGTTAAAGATAGTTTGGATGGATTTCGATAAACTCTGGAGAGTTATTTCGTTGGGATGAATACAATCGCTTGCGTTTTGGGTGAGTTGATTGTGAGGCCCCACTTTACTGCCAGGAAGTGAAAGTGTGTATGTAAGTCTATTTGTGAGTAAGTTAAAAATGAGTCGTATGTATGGGATGGGAAGTCGGAATGATTGCAGTTTATAAATGAGAGCTCTATGCCATACTTTATTGAATTTATTTGATTTATCTAAATCAAATAAGACCAAGCAGGAAGGACGTGGTGTATTATAGCGATTAGAGACGGAGAGAGACTGGAGAGACGGAGTAGTTGGTCATTTATGCTATATGATGGAAGGAAGCCGGCTTGATGGAGTGGGATGAGGTTGTTCTGCTCGAAATGAATATGAAGTCGTTGTACTACGATTTTTCTAGAGTTTTGCTAAATGTTGAAGTTAATTGGATTGGTCTGTATTATGTTACGGAATTTTGCGGTTTTTGTGGTTTGAGGAACATTTTTGGATGTTTTCCATGATACGCCTGTGCGTAGGATGAAAGCGTAGGTGGTGGCGAGTAGTTGAATTAATGAAAAGGGTACTCCTTTCAAATGAAGATATGTTATGGTGTCAATGACAGAAGCTGATTATCTTTTATGGTTAAGTATAGTTGTGGTTTCTTCTGGAGTAAGTGGGTGATCTGGTAAGAGGTGACCGAGATTTGGTTGTAGATGAGGCGAAGCAAGGTTTAATCGATCTGTGAATATTTCCTGCAGGTAGTCGGCGAAAGTATCAGCCCTGACTTTGTCTGAATGCATTGCTTAGTTATACTGAATAAGTGGGTATGCGGATTTGGAGTATTTACCAGTGAGGGTGTTAAACCGTTTCCAATATTTGCTGGGATGTGATGTGTTGCACGTTTTAACCCATTGTCTCAACTTATACTATCTAATATAGTTTCGGACATTTCTTTGTAATTGGCGGTGAAGACGTAGTGAGTCCGGGTCTCCTGTTCTTTTATATTCACGGAAGAATTGGCGGGAACGTTTGATTAATGTAAGGTAGTTGGGTGGTAATGTGGATTTGTATGGATGAATTAAGTTTTGCAGGATAAATTTAGTTGTATCGGTATGTAGTGTGGTGGTTATAGTGCATATGATGTCATAGAGTTCATCTTCAGTAGTTGGAATTTTAAGTGTTGCGGTTTGTGTTTCGACATATTCCCTGTATCTTTCCTAATCTGCTTTGTCAAATCTAAGCTCTGGTCGAAGCGTGACGTTTTGTTGAGCAAACGGGCTTTGGTTAAAGTGAGGGGTAAGTTTGATGGGTGCATGATCGCTGTCCATGAGGTCAAGGATTTCTATTACACTACGGTTGGCGATATTGGTGGAGGTAATAACAATGTCAGGTGTTGTATTGCAAATAGGTAGTGTAGTTTTAGGAAGGTGGTGAAGTGTTCCGGTAGTCTGGTGTTCTATGAAATTCCTGAAGTAAATTTTATCTAGATTTGGTGTGCTGTGATGATTAATATCGGCCATGATGATGTAATTGGTAAATTGTTTTATATATGGACGAAAAATTAAACGGAATAGGATGGCCGGGCCAGACATAGATGATTAGAGTAGTGTAGCTGTGTTTATAATAAAGTGTAGTGATTGGATATTCTGGTAACTTGGTATTCTGTTAACATTGGAGGTGTGTGTTGACGCTGAGGAATGTTTGGTTAAAATCCTATTGCTGTACCTCCATTTTCACGTAAGGATGGCTGTGTGCTGTCAAATCGTTGTAGTGTGTAGCGTGGTATTTTGATTTATGTGTTTGGTTTCAGATGAGTTTCATTTAGCAAAATGGCGTTAACGTTTTCTTCTAATAGTAATTGTTCAAAAATGTATTTGTGGGCTGAGAGAGAAGTGATGTTGATGAACAAAAGAATAAAGCTAAAGCCATAATCTTCTGCATGTTTATGTTGTATTCTTTTCTGGTGTTAAACTTCGGTTTCAAGTGCACTGGCATGGAAATGTGTATACTGTCCGGAGTAAGTGGCGTTAAATTTGGCATTTAGGATTGTCTTTGCTGCGTGTTCGATCTGTTGTAGAATGAATGGACGCTGGAATGGATGGATGTTTTGTAATGCTACAATACTTATGGTTTGATATACAAAAGTAACTGTGATAGTTTCTATGTGTTTAGTTTCAGTGGTGCGTATGGTTACTTTGAATACAGGCTTGTTAGATTCTGCTGCTGGTCGAGCTTTGCATTTGTAACTAAACGCTGGATGTGATTCGCAGCAAGTAGTAGATTTTGGTGGCTCTTTCATATTTTGAACATCATTTTGTGTTGTGTGTGGCTGAACAGTAACCCCATTTGATATTGTTTTGGCATTGCGGGGTGTGGTGTGTATTATATTGCTGGCACTTTTCACATCACATGAGAAGTGGTGGTGGTGTATGAGAATGCTCTACTCTTTATCGTTTCCTGTGTATATATATGCCCTGTTTGCAAGTAAGTCATCAATGGTTCTTCGCTAGTGGTGATCACACGTACCATGTAGGTGGGGCCGCCGTTTTTTGTTTTAATGCGCAGATACTTTGTGATTGAATGGCCTTTTTCTTTCAGTTCTGCTTCGGCTTCTGTATCTGTGATTGTAGGGTCGACTCCACGGATTACTACCGAGAATGTAAGGGTTTTTCTGCGCGGCGGTGGTTGACGTGTACGTTTTGTGTCCATACGTGTCTTGTTTTCTGCTTTCCCAAATATTTCGAAACTATGTTTCTCCATTATGGTTGCTAAATTAGAGTCTGGAGAGTGAATGATGGTTCCGTTGCGCGTTGGTATAATTCGTCCTATTTGTTCTCGTGGTATCGAAATAATAATTTTGAATTTTGAAATTTTGCAACGTATTTAGTGAGAAGAAATGCATGCATTTTCGGAACCTGACCTGGGAGATATGGATATTCGTCTGTGTTATTGATGTACATCTGGTGTTCGCCTTCTGATTCTGTATCACTGATAGTGTGTGACTATTTCTTCGGTGGCGAAGATGGTGTTATACGGCCCGATCTGATGTTAGCTGGTGATGTAGAACGTGAACGTGATGAAGTAGATGTTTCCTGTAAGCTGGGTCGGTGTTTCTTGATGTTAACTAGTGTGGAATATACTGGAGGCTCTGGTACTACTGCTCCTGGAAGCTTATGATGTAATGATTGCTGTTGATCTGCCATGATGAGAGAACTTAGGGCCAGAGGCCCTAGGAATACAATGATGTAAACAAAACGGAGGTTACGACGAAACAGTCAGGGTATACTATTGTGTTGATAATGAGATGACTGCTACCTCTGACTAATTTTGCCCTCGGACGCTGAAGAACGCCGTCGATCCTAGTTCAGCAGTATACGTACTTTTCTCGTCTGTGCGTATGCTACTTACGATCCTCGTTAGCACGCTTACCATCTAAAGCTGGACTAGGTAAGTTATGATCACTGATTTTTTTCTGCTAGCCGAGTCTAGCCCCCCCTTCCAAGGGATACACCCTTTATCTGGGAAGAGAGGCTGAAAGGAAAAGTAAGTTTGAGAATAGTGGTTGATCTATTAGGTTTTATAATCCTTTATTTCATTTTATTTTTTCTTAACATCACATGTTATTATAAGTTTACCTCATAATCTTCTATATTGGGAGGGTAGTTTTATCATTTTAATCGGGAATGATTATGAAAGATGTGATGGAGGTGATGTGTAGTAGGCGTCACAACTCGTTGAACTAAATTGGATACATCTTCTCGTCTAGGGGTGACTCTAGACGGTAATTAGTTCAGACGAGCCCTAGCGTTCAAGATGATTACTGTGCAGTTAATGAGGGTGAAATATAGTGAGGAATGATTGGTGCACTATATTCCGATATCAAATCTATCTCGATGGTCTTCTGGTAATGTTTGTAGATTATGAACAGGAGAGAGAGTGGGCTGTCGATGTGAGTAGGTGGTGTGTTGTTTTGTTCGTGGGGAAGGAGTATGTTATGAAAGAGTGAGTGTTGAGTTACATATCTATCTTGCATATATTTGGTACGCAGACTTTTCAGATGAAGAAGAAGGTGAAGGAATGTATTTCGTTGATATAGTTCTTGTGTTGCGCTGGGTAGCTTAATTCTGTACGCCAGACGGAATGCGTATCTTTCTAGAATTTGGAGTTTGGTGTTCATCATTTGCAGCAATCCAGGCTGTTAGTCCGTAGTTCATTACAGTTATAAGCAATAGTTTGTAAGTGTTAAGTATGGTTTGTGGTTTGAGTCTCCATGCGGTTCCGGTAAGTCTTTTCAGGAGGTTGAGTCGGCTTCGTGCTTTGAAAATGATCTTGTTTAAGTGCAGTTTCTATGTAAAGAATTACCACCGCTGCCGTTGCTCTAGCCTTCAATTTTCATATAGTTATTTTACATTCAAGCGATTACCGCCGTCGCCATAGCAAGCTTTAATTTGTTTACAATTTAATGTGTCACACTCTAATAATAAAATATTAAGTGCAACTAAGGCATTTATTTCTGTCAGTTATTTTATAGAATTGATTATTTTCTCTAATTCTAGAGATGTGACTTTCTGATTAGTACATTTTTGCTCACAAGATGACAGCACAAGATGATGAAGTTTAAGTGCAGTGTATGAGTCCATATGTTTTAAAAACGTTTGGTTTAATTCAGAAATAATACACAAAAGAAATTTCAGAGCTTTTTCTAGCTTATCTTTGTATGTATGATTATTGTAATTATTTCTATTTCTATTTCCTAGTTAAGGCAAACAGTAACATCTTACAGAAAATCCTGTTAAGCTACATTTCATAGGACATTGACCTCCACACAGTTTTCAGAGGGTCTTTACTTCAAACCAAAACAATTAATCAGATCAAGTACAAGACAGAAAATTAAGAGAAAGACTGACCACATATAGTAAGGTAATTTTAAATTTTCATAAGAGTTGGTACATTGAATAGGAACTCGCATTGCTCATTTTTCAATAATTAATGCTTTCTATTTCTTCCATTTTCTCATTTTCTGTACATTTTACGTGTCAATTGGCAACATGCCACGACAATATTTTCTTCAAAATGTATGATGTGATTGTCAATATGTCTGTAAGTCAAGAAATTTATACAATGTTTCAATATATTTGTTTTGAAATAAGAAAAGTCAGTTACAGACATTTGATTTTTTTATTTTATTTGAAATTTAACTTTGTACAAGACAAATCTACATTACATTTTGACTCGCAGAACATGCGATAACACATTTATTCATAGGAGTATCTATCTTATATACAGAAGTTATAAAATAAGGGAAATCAGAAGTAGTATTCTATGTATAGCTCCTCTATCTAAAACCCATACTGGTCTGGGGTGCTATCACTGAATATATATATATATATATATAATGAATATATGAAGGCAGGAAACGTATTACTATAAACTTGCAGGAAATTTGTTGTTCTATTTGGGAAATTGTCTTGTATATCATATTAAATATTTTCTTCACGAACAGAAATATTCTATTCTCTATTCTAAACAAGTATTAATGTAATTATTTATTTCAGAGAATGTTGAAAGTCCAATCATACAAATTGTATGAAAGAAATTTTGATTTTCTATTTAGCTAAAAGAACTATCGCGTACAAGAAAAGACAACCAAAACATTGTGTAAAGCTAGTCATTTATTTACTTTTCAGGGAACGTTAAAAGTTTAATCATACAAATAGAAAGAAAGAAAGAAATATAAGAAAGAAAGATATAAGAAATAATTTTTTATGATGTCGAGAAACATCATCATATAAGAAAGAAATTTTAATTTTAATTTTACGTCAGAGAACACGAACGAGTCTGTCAAGTTGAGAAACATTTTCAGTGTGAGTAGTATATCAGTATATCAAAAGAGTAGCTTTAGAAGATACGATAATAGGTCATACAGGGGGAAGTATCCTTTCCGAATATGGAATATGCGAATATAAATGTAGTAAAAGGACTCGACTGAAAATGTATATTGAAGCATATACTAGCGGATAAATCTTTTTAATGTGAATTTCAGATCCATGCAATACAGAGTATGATGCAGAATCCAATGATTGATTGGATTGCAAGTGCATGTGTACGCCTTTGAACAATGTCTTCGAACTTATATCCACTATTGAATCACAGTATAATCTGTGCTGCAATCTGTTATTCACTTTCCAAACTTCATGAAGGACATGTGTGAATGTGTGTGTCTGAGGGACAGATACAAAGAAAGAGGGAGAGAGATAAAAGGAGACAGAATAAATATAGCTTCTTCATTTGGAGAGAGAGAGAAACTCCCACCAATAAAAGTAAGTCATTTGTAGAATAACGGTTTACATTATGTGATAGAATAAACTTCAGACAAACTTGAAATAAACTTTGTGTAAAGGTAATTATTTATTTTTCGAAGAGTGCTAAAAGTCCAATCATACAAATTATATCAAAGTAATTTAGACTTTCTTTTTCAGCTGAAAGAATTATCACGTACAAGAAAAGCCAACCTAAAAATTATTTAAAGGTAATTATTTATTTATTTTTTCAGAGAACGTTAAATGTTTCCAATGATACAAATGATAAGAAAGAAATTTGGATTTTAATTTCAGGTGAAAGAACTAACGCGAACAAGAAGAGTCAAGTCAAAAAATTGCTCAAAGGTAACTATTTATTTTTCAGAGAACGTTAAAAGTCAAATAATACATATTATATAAAAGAAATATTGATTTTAATTTCACGTTAGAGAACACGAATGGGTTTGTCAAGTCGAGAGACATTTTCAATGTGAAATGTGTGGATATAAATTTATCCAAAGAGTAGTTTCATAAGATATAAGAAGTCACATAGGGGAAGCCCCCTTTTCGAATGTATAATATGTGAATATAAATATAGTGAAAAGACTCGATTGAAAAAAGTACATGGAAGTATATACAGGGGATAAACCTTTTAAATGTAAATTTCAGATGTGTACAATGAGGAATGTGATGCAAAATCCAGGGTTTAAGATGATTGCAAGGACACTCGTACGCCTTTGAGCAATGTCTTCACTTCTATGCCTCCAGGTTCTGTTCAATTTAGGACAGTCGAAATGTAAATTTTAGAGGAGAAAATTTTAAGTCATGGAAGTATAATATGAGACTGAAAAGCAAAGGTACCTTAAACTATTTATCTGTTTCTAGTTCACTTTACTTTATGACCTGAGAACAATGTAAAATTTACAGAAGTAATATAACATTTCCAACCTATGTAGAAACGTTGAAATGTAAAATATAACAAAGTTTCAAGTTGTAGAAGTGTAATGTAAGTGAAAGTGAGAGACATACTAGGAACTATTTTGCTTCTTGCACGTCGGAAGAAAGCACAAGCAGTCCGTTTTAAACGTTATGTACATCGCGTATAATGAAAAAATACCGAAGCTGATTTTAGCTAATCCCTCTTCACTTACTTGAGATAGTGTCCGACTCCTGAGATTTTTGTGACATTATACGTGTCATTCAAAACACGAAGTATCGCCAAGGTATTACTCCGCACAGCGTCATGTTTATTGTGTAATGATCAACCAGATTGTGTATTTTTAACGAAATATTAATAACACAGCTTTTCGTAATATTTTTGGATTGTTGGTTGACGCTAGGAGTTTATGCAAGTGTGTGTGATAATTTGTTACAAGGGAATAAAGTGTATAGATTGTACATGTAGTTCAATAGCTGGTGGAAGCATATCAGCTGCTACTGCGTTGGGCGCGAGCACTTGAAGTGAGTTTTAAATGTGATGTGCTTGGCGTATAATCGTAATTACATAGGCTTTACCTACAAGCATACATACTCAACCGCTTTCTCGACATATTATCAATTAAGTGTGTAGTACAATACGTAACATTCATCACACGAAATGATAGCACGAGTATCCCTCCTCCTGATGGCATATCGGTGTGAAAATCAAATTGTGTACGTATTTATGTAAATGATTGTGAAATAAGACTCTTCGAAACGTATTTTGAGTTGCTGTCCGTTGCTAGGTATTTATGGAAGTTCCTATGTAAATTATAAAGTGAATGAGTCGTATAAAGCATACATATGCCAAAGTGTGGCTCAATAGCTGGCTGACTTAAACTTAATTTTATCTATTACTCACCCCAATGAACGATCTACACTGAAGCTTCATAATTCACCCTACACTAGGTCAACTACTGGTGTAACTACACCTACATTCAGCAATACATTTTTTTATTGTCTTATGAAATGGAAGAAATATGAGCCCTTTTACTTATTTTGTACTGTATCCGGCTTTGTTTTTTACTTATTTGCGGACTACGCAATGCATTTGTGAGAAATACACATTTAACATTATGCCAATCAAAATTCGTTTAACCTATGAGATAATTAGAAATAAAATAGATTCTTCACTTAACGATTCGATTGTTAACGTTTTGTTAAATTTGTCATGTTAAGCGTTGATGAAATGGGAAACTTTTAATAACTAATTATAAATTTAACACATCGTTAATTATCAGATGGTTAAACTATATTTAATCGACGTTGGAGAAAACAAGCGTTGGTTTTATCTACAAAATAGATATTATAAAAAAAATTTAACAATGGAAGACTGCATCTCATTCAAAGAACTCTACCTCAATACATTAGGGAAGTTCAGTTAACAAGATGATTTGCATCGGTTACTATTTACCTTAAGTATCTATTAAAAATATAAAAGTTATAGTTATGTAGTCAAAGTAAATAAACTTCATAAATCTCCATTACGTGATATTTCGGACTTTATAAATAAACTGTTTCTTTAGTTACAGCTCTTGCTCTCATCTCAAATTTTCTTTGCTGCCATCTAGTGACTAAAAATTTAAAGCAAACCTACTTTTATCAAAGGTAGACCCACTTCATTTCTGGCACAAACGAACTTAAATGAAAGTGACT
>JAGDQP010027620.1:14460-24832 GCA_022664845.1 Lepisma saccharinum
AGTTAGTCCATTCGCTTTCAATCGAAAATAATGTATTTTTCCCGGTGATGGGCTAATCTCTAGTTCTCAAAGTTGAACTTAAAACATGAATTATACTGTCATACAATATGTTGCAGTGGAAATGGAAACTAATATTTTAGCATCGCAAAAGTTGGCGTTTAGGAAAATTCCTTCGTTTATTATGTACGATGACGTCGGTTATCGCAATTTATTCTAGCTAATAAGGTAAGTTTCATTTGCATTGTGCGTTTTCTGTTTGTCTGTCATCCATTTCGTATATAGTATATCGCGTGGGCATTTCTTATAATGGATTTCGAAAGCGATGTTAATGGATCCGCAGAACAAAAGGAAATTTTAAAAAGCCACGTCAAACATCGAATAAAGGTTAAAATATATAGTATATGTAAAGGTTTGACTTCAATTTAGAAAAAGCATTAAAACAAACAGTATAGAACACACCGAGTTCAAACATACCAATTTTCTACTCATTTCCCCACATTTATTATAAAGTTCTTTTCACAGCCTATTTTCAAATGACGAGTAATATAAAAAAAATATGTTATGTATAAAGCGGGTCAGCTATTTAGAACCTTGCTAAATATTTTGTTAAAAATGCCATTATAGTTGGTCGATAAAATTTTATTTCAGAGTGTACGATTCAACTAACAATAATACGATAATTTAAAGTATTTTGTACTATCCTTACAATGAAAATGGTTGGCAACCCTGACATCTCAAAATCGCTTAGCTTTATATCACATAATTTTGCGAGACTAGGAGAGAACCAAATAAAATTGTCGTACTCCTACAATTTGGAAATAGTAAATAATAATAATAAGTTGAAGGGGCGAGAGGAACCCCTTAATGAGTAAATACAAAAAAAAAATCCATCAATTTTATTATTTTTGTTCACTGCCTCTCCTGTAGTAAAGATAGGGTTTTATATTAAAAGTACGATTTTCCACCCTGCTTTACATGACATGCTCTACGAAGAATGTTCATTAAACTCCTTACCTTTGAATGTTAACTTAGAGATAACAGGTTTCTGGTTTGCACAAGGTAGACAATCTACTACTTCGTCTGTCACTCTTCTAAAATAATAAACATAGTTTATTCATGTATTTAATTAAATTTCTGGTACAACTAGTGTACCTATGTTACACACGACTCAAGTCTGAACCAATAATTCTTTAGTATATACGGTTGGCTAAGTTGATTGCGAGAAGGAACGTACCCTAGCGAGACATTGAAGCTAAATAAACAATTGACACACTGCTTTTTCGAGTGTAAATATACACTTCAGGAAACAAGGATTTCTCAACCTGCAAATAATGCATCGTTGTCTGTGACATTATTGGTTTGGTGTCACTGCTTACTCTAGAATAGACTGAAAGGAACGTCTTAGGAATCGTGACAAGATGTTGCATCCTTACACATGGTGTTCTGACATTATAGCGTAGGTAACCTCTAATGTAATAATACTACTGTACTGTCCATCTACGATCTAGCCACAAAGTCCATCTACGTCTTAAAGATATTTATATGTGTACTTACGCATGTAAACTAACTTGGAGTGTAGGAACTGATTTGTCATTACGGTTGGACAAAGTATCTTTCTCAGTGTTGTTCTAAATTTTGTATTTTTATTTTTATTAGTGCATTTTTGAAGATCATATGTCTTGTTTTTTTTAGATAAAGAAGTAAGTTTTATCTTTTATGTTGGTTGCAAAGTGTTGAGTACTATCCTGCTAGCACGCCCAACTGTATACGTAGATGACATAATTGGAGAGCACCAATGTGGAATTAGAAAGAAATAGATATACGTTGGATCAGATTTTCACCTTGAGACATATATTAGAGAAGAAGTGGGAATACGATGGAACCAATACCAGTTGTTCATAGGTTTTAAGACAGCATGACTCTATCAAAAGGGAAAACTGTACAATATCCTGGTACAATTTGGAATTCTGAAAATACTTGTTCAGTTTGTAAATATGTGTCTCAGCGAAACCATAAGCAGAATACGCGTAGGTAATAATATGTCACATTGTTTCGAGACTCGCAAAGGATTCAAATAGGGTGATGCCTTGCGACTCCTATTGTATAACTTTGCGTTAGAATATAGGTTTCTAAAAATAAAAGAGAACAAAAAGGGACTAACAATGAATGGCTTAACCGAACTGTTCGTATGCGGAGTTGATGTAGATCTAATAAGGGAAGATATAGATGCACTACAAAGTAACACAACTTTCTTGTCTTACTAGAAGATTGCTATGAGATAGGTCTACAGGTGAACGTAGAGAAAACAAAATACACGATAACAAGCCGAAACACATAGGATAAAGGAAATAGATACATAATAGCTATAAATGAGATCATAGAGAAAGTAAATAAATTTAAATAGTTGGGAACAGATGTAACTAGCAAGGACGAGTTCACGGAAGAAATAAAAAGTCACTTAGTATCGTGGAACGCATATTTCTATTCAGTCCAGAAACCTAACCTCGTGGTTATTATCAAGAAAACTGAAATTATAAATATACAGAACGGTTATTCTACCGATAATACTTTAGCGAAAGTTGAAGTACGACCCTAGCAGTTGAACATAAAATTACGTGTGTTTGAAAATAATGACTTGAGGAAAGTATACGGGCCAAAACGGGACAAGCAAGAATGTAGAAAACTGCACAATGTAGAACTCCACAGAATATGATTCACCAGACATTATAAGAATAATGAAATCACGAAGGCAGACCATGTATGTCGGGTAGGGAAAATGAAGATTGCAGTTGGTAAGCCAGAGGAAAGAGGCTGTTGGGATGACCAAGATGTCATTGGGTTGATAATATTAGAAGAGATCTGCAAGAGTTAGATGTTCAAGATGAAAAGTGCCTTAAAGTTGACCAGGATAGAATCCAATGGCGAACGTTTGCTACTGCGGCGATGAACTTGTGTGTTCCGTAAACCGTAGAGTTAGTTGGTATTCAAATAGTATAACTACTCGCATAAAGAGAACAGATAATACTTATAGAACAAACTTTGTATTTTCACAGTGTGCAAAAAAAAAAAAAAGCGATGCTAATACTACCCTGGAAGAAACTTTTCAAGTCTCTTGTTAAAATGAAGAGAAAGAAGAGACCTAGCGCTTCTCCTCCCCCACAAAAAAGGAAAGAGAACAGAGAAGTTCGTAACCGCAGTCTGGGTAAGTACGTGCCAGGCTTGCTATTCTCTGACGTAAAGTTCGTGCTGCACGAAACAACTCCTTGCAGTAAACACTTCTTTGCTTAAATAACGAGACGATTGCTTGGGAGTTTCTGCTGAAGACGGAGAAACGGAAGACGTCTTTCTTTTTAAGGCAGAGATGCATTGCATGACATCAATCCCACCTTTATTCCACCACTACACTCACCACCAGAAAAAAAAACACACACAAGGAATCTCATCTTCGTCCTACCTCTTTAAGCCTTGGAAAATTCAAGTTTATCTCTTACTGGGGGTTGGTGAGACTGTTGAAAAGCCCCCCGAAGTGGTCTTTGAACCCATGCAGCCTGTTTTTGGTTGGTGAGGATTAAATGTTAAGGTAGGTGGGATTAAATGAGGTGAATAAATAGGATGGGGTGAAGAAGGGAAGAAAATGAGGAGCAGGAAACCTGTCATTCTTCGCGAAATTGTTCCACGCCCTTAGAAGTCCTAGAATGGCTATGAAGCACATGACCAGGATATAATGAATCTTTTCCGTTATAGGGAAAGACCCCTGGAAACTTTCTATTATTAGCTGTCAGCAACTGCCTGTCAGAAGCGGTTCATTTCTTTTATTGTACTCGTCTCAAGGAACGAAGTACATGTTTAATTGCAACATACTAAAGGAAGTCTAAACGGGAGAGATACAGATCACATTAAACCAACTAGAGATTTGTCTCAAATTACATCAGTTGCTAAAAGTTTGCACATGATGAATGGACTAAGATAACAATCTTTGCAACAATAGAGTTTAATTTAAATAAATGTGGCTTAGAGTGATAATTTCATTTGTTAAATCTTGTACAAATTTTCGTGAAATACTTCTAAAATTATTTGGTATTTAAACTATGCAACTATTTTACAAAAGTACGATGTTATATTACACCGATCAACAGAAAATGTTCTGGGAATAAATAAATTAACAAATTTTACGCTGCTAATTATGTTAAGGTCAATGTACCATCACATAGACAAGAGTGGTGGAGTCAGATGTATGGTTGAACACGGTTGTTGTTGTTCGTAACATAACGCTACTGTAGTTCGATGTGAGAATTTCTTGAGTGAATACTGGTTGTTCTCTTTCAGTGGTGTTAAATTCATAGCACTTGTGATGTGTTGTGTGTATTTCTGGCCAACCATTTATTGTCCCAGAAAAAAGAAAATTATGTCTGTAAACTGATTAGTTTGTGTTGTAATTGAAAGCAAATATGCCACAAATCTGTATGAGGAGTGTACGTGTATCTGTATGTGTACTTTCTGTACACAAGGAGCGTACTAGCAAGCCCCACTTCCCCTAGGTTTCCTGGAAGAATAATTACAAAACAATTAGTAGGATTTTATATCTAATTTCAGTACTTAAAAACCTATCTTGAGTGTCTTGATTTGTGTTAACTCCGGGCAAATGCCGGATTGGTACCTTTAACTTACCCCTGGCCGACGTCTTCAAGCATCCTTTCCCCTCCGCTATTCCGGCCTGTGTCTTAGATGTCAGAAGTCCATAAATTACAATTTAATTTGATTAAAATTTGAGTAAGAAAATCACGTTTTCTTTCATATAGATTGGATAAAATTATTACAGATCAAGAAGACCAAAATGCGTTTCTGAGTACTGAAATTCTGTACAAAACCCTACTAATTGTTAGGAAATTGTTCTTCTAAAGATACCTAGAAGAGGAAGGGTCCGCTTTCTGTATATTAGGGTTACGTATTTTGCACGGACAATCCGTATTTTCAAGACTCTGTCGGTGCCTTACTTCACACAAATCAACTAAATGTCCGTATTTTTTAATTAATCAGTCAACTGACTGTCAATTATTTTAATTCCATATATTTCCACAAATACCTATAGCACGATCTGATTTATAAAGGCCTCTGTGTTGAACGCAAATGAAAATTGTTCCATCAGTATTGTAGTATCACCTAGCAATGTTCCAACAGTGTTTGTTATTCACTAGAAATGTCTTATTAATAAAACCAAGATATTGAAAAGTAATGACCAAAAGATCTTCGGACTTTGTCAATAGAAAATAGAGTAATGTAAATTGTATTTCATCTTGATGTCGCAAGTAATTGTTCGGAATTTCAATCTATTGAATTAAACGGCCTTTAAGCTAACTTGTCCGTATTTAGTCCTCAACTACTATGGTAACCCTATGTAGATTCGAATAAGTATGTTCTTAAAATAGATATTTGTTTCATATATGTTTAATGAAAATACGTCATAGATGGATTCAAATTTGGTAGTTGACACTAATAGTAATAGATGTATGTATTTCCCTTAAAATAAAACATTAACACTACGATTTATATAGTTTTTTTAGGACTTACCTAACAGTCTGAAACTCCAGATTCGATTTGTGGATGCGGGTCTAGATCGAAAAAGCAAAATCCTTTTTGAAATGCAAGGTTAATTTCACATATGCCAAAGTGTCACTTTCCCGGATTCTGATGACTAACTACAACGCAAAATATCTGACGTAGACTAATTACTAAACCAACTACATCTCATAACCCTTCCTTCACGTACCAAATTCCTTCTCAGCCAGACAGAAAGACTCAAAATTAATTAAATTATCTTTTCCGAGAATGGATACTTTCAAAGCCTTTCAACTGAAGCAGTGAAACCATGTCGGTGAAAATGTGAACGTGTCTGAGTACAGAATACTTTGGAACACTGCTTTTCGAAGTAAATAATTACATGATATCCTGTAATGATGTGCAGAGTTTCATGGAAGGCTCAAATATCCAACACACACCAGAAAAATGGGGAATTATTTTTATATTCATCCAAGTTTTAAAGCTCTATTATTGCATAATGGCAAAACTTTGCCACTACCTCCTGTTGTCTATCCAGTGTATATGAAAGAGCCATAGCAAAATATGAAAGATCTCTGAAACTACAAAAATTATGATACATTTAAGCGATATGTTGTGACATCCAATTTGGTCTACAGCAGGGATATACGAAGTTTGGCAGTTTCCTATGTGAATGGGGTAACCAGACGAAGACTTAGCACATAAAAAGGAAGAATAGACTCTTCGACAAACTTTGGAATCAGGAAGGAAGAACATAATGCAGCAGCCATTGATTACATTCAGTAAAATTTTGCTACCTCCTCTATACATCAAACTAGGACTGATCAAAAATTTCGTAAATGCTAGATCGTGATGGACCAGCGTTTTAGATGCTTACTCTCAAAATTTCCAAAGCTCAGAACAGCTAAGATTCATGAAGGTAGACTATTTTCATAGAATTGTAAGTTAAAGATCTCTTTGCAGATGAACATTTTGATTGATTTATCGCAAGGAAAGGATATAATGCTTCGATTTTTGATCAACGTGACAAGAGTTTAATCAGAAATTTTCGACACATAAACGACGATACTAGGGTAAATAAATGCTATCTGATTATTGCTAAAGGTGGTAAGGGTCCACGACAGTAGACAATCTGAAACGAGACCTCTTTAATTGAGGTAAGACCAGTCGAATAATACATTCTTTAGGAAAATGCGCTTTCACGCTCATGGTTACTTTTTCAGATTACAAGGAAACTAGACCACATTGGACGATTGTATTACTATTATCGTGTTTAGCATAAACACATACATTGAATTGCAGTAATTTCGTTTTCATAACAGGAAAAGAGATAAAATTTGTTGACCAGTGTTATTTATTTAGTATTATTGATTTGTAAGAAATCATTCATGATATAGAATATTTTATATATTTAATTTACATTTTGAGCCTTGCAACCAGCTATGACCTAAATTCATCACATGTGTGACAGTGACACCCCCATCAGGGAACATTACTTTTCGGAAACAGAGAACAAGGCAGCTGCAATGCACTTTGTCTCAGTACCATACTGGTAATGGTCTGGTCGAACTGAGAGAAAGCCCTGGAAAACATAAATCAGGCTAGTCGGCAGTAGGCCTAGAACCTATTTGCCTCCCCAACTCCTACACGATAAGCACAGGACTCAGTATTTACTTGTTATTTGTAGAACTTTGGCTCAAAACACGTGTCCTTTACCTATTAATGCTCACTCATTTTCTTCTCACACCAGGCGAATATTAGGAAAGCTTGTTGACTTTCAGCTAGAAATCTTTCTTCTTCAATGAACAATATCGTTCGTTTTCTCCTGGCAGTTCAAGTGACAATAAACTGATTTGTCAAGTGCTTTAGCTCCATAGCTCAGTTGAGATACCTCCACTTAGTCTACACTTCCTGAATCTCTATGTACAATACTGATTGTTTCGAAAATTGAAAACTAAAAATGCATTTCTTTTCTTGTATCTTATAGTGTGTAATCTCATCTAGTGCCACATAGCTGCAAAACGTTTCACAACGAGAACTTAAGTATTATAATGATATCAGTGTTGACACCTTTTCACTTTTTCTTTTCTTTATCACACAGAAGCTGAATGAGATGTAAGTTTTGCAAAAGGTATCTTAGATTTTTTTTCTATGAGAAATACGACGATCTCCAAGAACACTATACCACTCGCTCCGTATATTATATATAGGTTACTAGACTAGATTTGTAAGTTTTCTCGTTCAATATTTAACGCTGCACGAGAAGTCATTTTAAATAGGAATAAAGAATAAGAAATGCTGACGTGGAACTTTTCATTCTTTCTCTTAGTACTGAATACTAAAAGTTCGTGTAGAGTTCTCACTCTACACGCAACCACTGTAGACCTACCATTATTTTTATTATTTAATGATTGATCAGTTTTTCCTCATTTACGTTATCTAAACAGGATTTCTATCTTACAATTCATTCATCATTAACTAAAATATGTCAATTGTACGTCTACAATTTTTCTACTCATGAAAAATTATCTTCTGATTTCACTTTTGATTTCTACTTAAAGTAGAATTTCCCTTTTTTTTTAAAAAAAAAAGAAAAGAAAAAAAAGCAAGTTCATGTTTCAAATTCTGAAATATGCATTGCTTATCTACGTTCACGGAATTCCTGGTACAAGCGAACAGAGAAGTGTTGATCGTGAGTCCTTTTAGATGAATGATAGCTTTCTATCCTGAAGAGTTTAGAAATGTTTACAACAAATGACTCAGGAAATACATTTATTTTCAAAAACATTTTTTTAAACTCTAATTTATTCTGAAATAATCTTTCAAAAGTTTACTTTAAAAAGAAAATATCATATTTCTTTTCTCCCATTTCATATCCCTATATTAATTTTGTGCTGCCCTATTATTTCTGGTAAACGGAGGTTAAGTTAAGAACTAATGTCTGTTCATTGATGAACTTCTCCTTTATAAAAGCCACTTACTAGGTTTACATGTAATCTTTGCTTTCTTTTCTGGCCAAATTTAACGATTGAAGAAAGTGAAATTAAAAAGAGGGAGAACTGAAATCAGTTGATAACTGCATTGCGTGCATAGACATTTTGTCGTTCACGTAAGAACGATATAAACAATGAAGAGATGACAGTAAGATTTAATCTTTCTAACAAACGTTTATTCTAACTTATCTCTAGCATAATGGTGCTTCTTCGCGTATGTATATTAAAATATTGAGGATAAAAAAGGAAGTGTTAGTTCCAACATTTTTTCTGGAAGCTATCTCTTTTGCAATTTGTACAGCGCGTGTTCAGCATTCACCTTTTGTATATACCCATGTATGTAGCTACATAAATGTGTGAGCTTGTTTATCGCTTAAAGTCTCAAACAATTATGATTCCAACAGTGTTGCCAACTCATATAACTTCAGTGCTAACTTCATGTAATAATGCTTCCGTTTTCTTGCATGGACAGAAAATACAACCTTCAAATTTCTCATTCCTGGTCCGTATACTAAGGGTTTGGGTACAGTACACCTGATGTTTAGATCTACGTTTTCTATTCGTAGATGCGGAAAGATGGAATGCTGCTATTGATATTGTTCAAAGGCACCATTTCTGTGTTCACCTGGTTTGACTGAAGGAAACCAGGAAAATCTTCATTGTAGATGAACGTCTACGTGAACTAGTTCTTCTAACGCTGCTTCCTTAGTCCTAATACATCCTCTGAAATCATCACCAAACCACGAGATCTAAAACTACTTGGTTTCATATCTTATACACTTTAATTCCATCAGTACACCTTATGCGACAGGAGGACATATGAATAGCTTAAGAATTATTTTTCGTTTACCCATACCCACTTAAACGCTTACAGTTTGCTATGATTGAAAATCGCATCATTTCAATTATTTAAATTATGTGCTAAATTTGCCTATCATTATTCAAATGAAGGTTTACATTTCAATATAATCAAAACTCATAATTTTTCATTATGATTAATATTTTTGGGTCTGAATTATTTTGTTATACTTTTGGGGAGAAACGAAACTTGTATTATTAATATTATTTAGTTAGCTCTACCGTGGGTAGCCAGAAGTATGTTTCAAAGAGCGTAAAGAAACGGAGTTTGGTTGTTCTCGGCTAAGTTGATTTAAAGAAGTAAGGCGCGCTGCCTTGTGTTAAGAGCCCGACTGTTCAAACGACGACAACGTTGAGCATATATAAAGACAAGCCGCGCGTTCGACAGAGCCTGGCACACTGGGCTTATATAAAGGTGTACAAACTCATACAGTATAAATTTCCAGACAAAGTAATCCACCTATTAGACAGCTACCTCTAAAAACGAGAATTTTTGTGCAAGTTGGTGACCAAAGGTCATCTTCACGGCAAACAAGAGCTGGTGTTCCCCAGGGTTCTCTACTGGGTTGCTTCCTTTTCTCAATTTACGTAAACGATATACCAAAACATGTTGATACTAACCTGACCTTGTGTGATGACGACACTGTCGTGTACACCTCTTCTACACAATCCAGACAAATATCTGTATACCTATAACGCTCTCTTGTTCTACTTCAAGAATGGTTCACATTATGGAAAATTAAAATTAATGCTACCATATACAATGCGGTTCTTTTCACGAGAAGGGGGGAAACGAGGTGAAATGCCTGAGAATACTTCTTGACAGTAAATTAACTTTCCAACGCCATCTTACCACACAAATCGTCAAAGCAAGTGGCCGACTGGCTCAATTAAAAAGCTTACTCACATCTGAACGGCTCAACCTGCAAAGCAAAATCATGAAGAACAGTAGTTCTTCGAGTGAC
>JAGDQP010027621.1:0-13319 GCA_022664845.1 Lepisma saccharinum
TCGTTTTTCTTCATTGTTGACATCGCTTGATTTGTGTTGTGAATATCAAAACCTATAACAATGAAGCTCTTGCAACAATGAACAAAAAAGAAAATTAAAATCGGTATTGACCGAACTCTTGAACTGGTTATGAACTTTCTTCCCTGAAAGTTAGAACTCTCTAGGCTTGAATTTGTAGGAGCAGCATTGAAATTTCATGCAACAATAAAAATACATTAGACATATACGGAGATAGTGCTGTCATCTTTTGTTGGGGATTTTTGTTTTACATTAACCTCAAGCGCTGTGCTTCTTTATTAGCACATACTTCATGATTTTCCCGTTGCCAACAATGGACGAGACACTGGAGGAAACGATGTGAATTTAATTATGTTTAGTAAACATAGGTACTAAAGAATAATGCATATGTTCACCACACTTTACGTAGAATATGTGACTTGTAGAACGGGCAACAAGTCAGAAGCAATGCGAAGCGTACGTTGATTGCGTTTGTTAATCGCAAAAGGAAGTTTTTTTCTGCACGAATTCCTTTCCTAGGAACAAGCAGTGGCAAACTGCAAACTCTGTGAATTGTGTGAGGCTCAAAAGTACTAACTTGGAGCGGCTGGAAACTGGATGATCCTTGCCTTTTCTCCGGATTTAGTGACTATGTTTCTCTTGCCTGGAGAATGAAACTAAGCTCAAAATGGTGTAGTGTTTCTCAACCTATTTTCGTTCGCGGCACACTATCCTTTGTAGTGTGTTCCCGCGGAACGTCAACGTAGAGCAACAACGCGGGAGAGTTGATTTTTTATATGTTTTTTTCTTCTTCTTTCAAAATCAATTCCATTTATACTATAAGTTAAGATTTTATTAATTAACTATTAATTTCAATGTAAAATAAATATGTTTAAGATCACGAATATTTTTTCTTGTTCATTTTCAAAATAAATATTGAGTGAATTATTTGAATTAGATACTTGTACCAGCCAAATCACGAAGTCTCAGAAGCTTCGCGACACACCTAGCAAGTCTCGCGGCACAGCAGTCTGCCACGACACACCGGTTGAGAACCACTGGTGTATATTTATCACAATAGCGAAAATTCAGTAATAATAATAATAATAAACTCCAGCGCTGAAGGGGCTAAAGTGGCCTTTTAAAAGTTATTTTAATAATGGAAGAGCGTTGGGATCATCTTCAGAGGGATTACTTTTAAACAAAAGAGGTGTCCTTTTAAATTAGATTTATGTTAATGTTTGGTATAGCGTTCTAGATGACTAGGGAGCGTGGCCTGTGAGCGCCGAACTGTGATTGGCTGAAATTCGTTTAGTGTCATCAAATGAAGGATCTCTGGGACGTGATTGGCGGAAGATGTAGAAAGGATCTGTTGGCCTTCTGTGCTTATTATGAACTCATAGCATTGATTAGTGTTTCAGAGTGTTTCGTCTGAAGAAGTTGTTCATAGAACATCGAAACAGTTTTCTTGTTCCTATGTAATATTACATGCTTTTCTTTAACTGAAGATGGTTCTCAACTTTGTTCTCAACTCTTGCAACCTAAATTTGATGAAAGGAAGTTATATCCAATTTTCATAAAGTTACTAATTTTGCCTGTATTTGGGTCAAACTTTTTCCCCTACAGCCTGGACTGGTACTGCAAGCAGTGAATATCAAATTTCAGGAAAGAAATAGAATAATAATTAAGCAATATATCATGATTTCAATAAATCACAGGAGAGTAGACTTCGCTAGATTTTAACCCAGTACTTTCTATTTTATAACATTTGTGCCCTTTTCTACTCACCTGAGCTTCTTGTTCCGTTCCTAACATAAATATTGTCCATGCAATGGCTGAAGCTACTGTCTCATGACCCTATAAAAAAAACGGAATTCCACTATTAAACTAAAAAATTACACTTCTGTGATTTATCATAGATACTGATTTTTGTCGCATAAAGAAATATAAATGTTTACACTAAGAACTAATACAGGATGACAATAAAAAAATTCGGCAAGTTGGGGACCTGAATTCTGCCGGATTTTCGAAAATTCCGGATTTTTAAAATGTATATATAATGCTGTACATATTTCGCAGAATAGGACTGACTACCTGTACAGTGGTTTAAAGATAGAAAATTAAACACTAAATAAAAAGCCAATTCAGTGCTTTGGGAATTTATGAAGGATCCGTTTTTAATTTCTATTTTTATTAGCTTTTTCATTAGTTCATTATTTCGGAGACATCCTGTATATTGCTTCGGAATAATATTTATTTCTTTTAAATTAGGTAAATCTAAGCCAGTACAAAAGAGGTCAACACTTACTTACCTCAAACATAAACGTGTCAACCTGTTCATAGATTTCATTTTCAGAAATCACAGTTCCTGATTCAAAGGCTTCTATTAAAATGTCTAGGAATACATTCTGCTTATTCTTTGCTGAAATATGGAGAAGAACAAATTTATTTATTACATTTTGTATCACTAACCTAGTGTTGCCAGGTAAAGGGAAATTTCCTGGATAATGGGGAAATCAGGGCTACATGAATGGTTAAAAGAAAGGAACAGAAAAAAAAATTAATTTTGTTGATTTTTTAATTAAATTTTTGTTTTAATATTCAGGACTTTTGAAAGTTAACTTTGTATGCATGTTTTCTTTTTAACAAAGAAATCGGAAATTTTTGCAGTATTTTAAGGGATATATTGCGAAGGAACCTCACAACACTGCAGTAACCAGAGGGATTTGACTTGTTCCTTGTACATTCTGACCAATAGAAGAAAGGTTAATACTTTCTAAGAACTAGTCCACCCTATACATACCATAAGATCTTTTTTTGTTTTTCTTGTGAATTTAATTTTTGAATTTTAATAATGGTCTTCAGGTATCTAAGGCTCAGAGCGGTATAGGGGAGGGAAAAGGATTCTAGAATGTGTGGCCTAAGTTGAAGGTACCATCCCGGCATTTGCCTGGATTGACTTAGGAAAATAGCTAAAAAAAACCTCAGTCAGGATGGTCGTCCGCTGGAATTGAACCCATGACCTCCCGAATGTTAAGACAACATTCAACCACTGAGTCACGGTCGCTCAGTATTATTTTCCTTGTGTACAAAGGTGCAGTTGGGTGCAATTAGTTTTGCTTAATGAGCAGGTATTTCGTCCTACTCTCCCGAACGTTCGCTAACCTAACTTCACGTAACCTGAAATCAGTAATGTATGTTGTGGACCATTTTTCTACTCCCTTCCGTTCCAAACAATAAATGATCACTTCTAGATAAAGTTATATCCACCTTTAAAGAAACGCTCAGAGACATTTAGATTTCAGACGAAAGCTCTCTGCTTTTGTTCAAAAGGCGTTTAAGTGTACAACATGCATCGGACAAAAGAATAGAGAAATCTCGTACGTCGAAATCATTGCATCTGCTGCCTACTGAACTACACTGCTGAAATACGTGTTGATGATACAGGTAACGATAAAATGACCTTGACAAGCGTTTCGTTTTCGATTGATCGCTTGACGTAATCTGTAGAGTGTTGGATCGTTGCCCAGGAGATACGGGTTCGATTCCCGGTCATTTCTCATATTTTTTTTTGTGCTTTTATCCAACATCTTTACATTCTTGTTGTTTGTACTTATAAATAATATAATTGTTTCCTTTTATATGTTCAACGTTTCACAGAATTCACGAATATAATTTAAGTAAAGTCAGGTTAGACTTTTCGTTATATGCGATTCATAAACCAAGTATGGTTTAACACAGGGTTTTTTTCAATTAACTCTCTTGCTCCTCATTCAGTACGCAGTTCAACAGTTGGATAACTGATGGCACTATCTACTTTCGAGAATCATTAGGACGTGCAGGCTTTCGTTATATATAAGCAGGACTGTAACTCAGCCTAAAATCTCAGGAGGGGCTGAACCCACGTTTAGGGGGAGGGACTAATTATATAGTAGTATGAAAATGTCGGTCCTGGCTCAACTGTAAATGAGGAACAGTATTTATGCATTAGTTTAATATCGAAACCTGACCCTTTATACAAAGCAAATAAACCTAGTACCAGTAAAGCAGTTCTCATGTGTCTGAAGTCCTAAGTTTCAGTATATTTCTCATTTGCTCATTAATAATTGATATTAATTGCCTCAGATTTACTGATTCTTCTTAATTATTTTTTTGCTCTGAATCTTACCTTCATCAGCTTCGTAACTGTTTGAGGGCTTCTTAGATTTTTTGTCCTGGTGGTACTTGATACGTTGTTTTACGACCTGTGAATTGAAAGAATATCAATTATTATTATTATTTATTAGTGTAATATTTGGGGCATAACAGTATTCTACTTTTGTGTGCAAGAGAGGAAAAAATATAAAAAAAATAATATATTTTTCCTACAAATGTGTGTGTAAGTAGTAAATTTATGCAAAATTTGTAGATAAAGTTAAAAATTAGAGTAATTGATTTCATTTCACGAGTTTCAGATATAGCACTTTAAGGATTTAAAAAAAATGAAATATATTACCCCAGGTACAACAATACCTTCTGCAGGGTCAGATCTAGGGCGCATGACCTCGCAATGCGCTGGAAGGGGGAGGCGTGCGTGAGGAGAACATTTTGATTATCAATTATGTTGTCAGAGAGTGTGAGAGATGTAGTTAATTATTTCACTAATCTACAATCTTTGTACGCATTAACAGGTTGGATGTCCTGTCTTGAATAATATGTGCATCTGATATCTCATTAAAAAGACGCCAATCGATTTTAGCAGGAAATATGAGGTATTCTGATATCATGAAAGCACCTAAAAGGATCTCGCTTGAAAGTGAAAAGCAGAATGAGGTGCCTGAAGCAAACAGACTTACGAAACTTTTGGTTGAACATCACCCTCTAAGTTGCTTCAAGGCATGGATCTCGATACGGGAGATGGATCTACTTCTAGTGACCCGAAATTGAAGCCAGCACAAGCCATGATCACCTGGAAGGTGAAGTTGATTAAAAAGACAACTGAACATTACGTTCCGCACAATACCTTATTTAAAATATTCCAATCTTCCTCCTCTCTTCTTTAGCTAGATCTTCATCCATTCTTTGCTACAACACACACAGGCATAGGTCAACCAATAAGACACAAGTAAATCCCAATTCACCAGACAAGATTAATCGAAAACCGGCATCAAGTTGACCCAGCTTAATTGAATTGGACTAGTCGATCCATCTGCAGTATCTAAATCCATGGCTTCAAGGAAAAGAAGAAACAGATCTTGGAAAAACTATTTCCTGTCTTTAAAAAAAAAATAAGGTACGTTGAAGAAGATGGGAGGCTATCTATCTATAAAAGAGGAAACTGTAGATGTTGATGGTAAATGGAAGATGAAACAAATAGTTTTCTGAAAACAGGGAGCCAAAAGTTAAAAATTATTTTGGCGAATTAGCCGAGGAATACAGATTTTGAAACTTAAGAGAAATGCCTTCAGAGTCAACGTTCTCTATGTTCGTTTGGACATAGTAAAAAGTCAAAATGTTGAACGTTTCGTAGCTCTAGAAAATGTTGTGGAAAGCTTTCCAGTTCTTTCTGCTAAAGTTCTCCTCGATTTACCAGAAGGTGATTTTAAAAAGCTGTGAAACTTCAAAGGAAATATAAAAATGACATTGGCTTTTCTCTGCCTATGGAACTGATCTCTCTTCGTGTATTCCAAGATGAAAATTGTGTTGAAATTATCATCCTTTCTCATCATTGAGTGTCATACTTTAGCTTCCTCAAAGTTGTTTTGCACTTTGCCAGTAACAGTTGAAAGATGCATCAGCACAATAAATAATCAACACTCTTTAGATAACAGTGTTGAAGAGTATGAAAAACTACTTAATGAATTAAATGGGACAGAACAGACTTAACGATCTTAGAGGGAAGATAAAAAATTAATTATATGGACGACACTATGGCTTAAACCCGTCCCAATCTGAGGAAATACCTTAGCGATCTTGGAATGTTATCTATCAACGATATACAAAGCCTAAGAATTAAATAAAAAGGCATTAATAAAATAGTTTGTAGATATGAAAGCACAGAAGGAAAACAATTTAAAAAAAATAACTTTTGTGAGTTTGCATCATTAAGCATTTAAATGGTATTGTAATTGAAATAATCTCAATCCTCAAGTTTTAAAATATAAAGAGTTGTTACTGTACTTCGTTTTCATTGTAACTTTGATTACTTCGTTAAAAATTGTATCAAGTTGTAAATAAATAAACAGATGTTAGTCAAATGTAATCATAATTAAAGTTGGTGAATGATACACATTTACTATACGAATAAATATTACATTATCATCCACTATCATTTACTGTAGCATCTAGTCGATGCACAACTTGGAAATAACATTTGTTTTTAAACTTTACACAACATATTACAATTTCCATCTGTTGGTTTAGTTTATAAATTAATTTAAATATAGCTTATAGCTTTTGTGTGATATTTTACTTCAAATGAGTTTTCCTCTTTCATAACCTCTTTGATATCTTCCACTTCAGAGTTCTCCTGTAATTCTTTTACTATGGTATGCATGTCAATATTCCCAGCTTCCGTCAATACCTGAGCGTCAATGAAACTATAATCTGTTGCAGGAACATTGATATTCCCAAGGAAAGTAAGCAAGATGGACGCAACAGGATCATCATTAACGTATCTTCAATCAAATCGTTTTCCGAAGAAAGACCTCCTTTGTGGAAACACGGATTTGCCAGAGACGTTTGCTAGATCCCAGGCTGCTTGGATCCACATTATTATTTGAAGAACATATTTTTGTTTGTTTAACAATTTACTTAAGCACTGTTCCATTTCCGCATGTGTGTAATAATACTTTTCAAGACGAGCTTGGGATGAATCATTTCGAAATTTTGAGTGACATCTTGATCAATAGGTTGAGAAGTAGATGTAACGTTTCGTGGAAAGAATACCATTTCAACATTTTGAAGTTCAATGTTCGGATGTGTTGCAAAGTATTATCATAGTACTCTCTTGGCTACACTTGTTTAATGGAAGCCGAAGTACTTTCTTCCTCCAGTTGTTTTGTTCACAATGTCCGTAATCTGCAGGTAAATATTGGTTATACATGACAGAAAACGCTGTTTGTGTCCGCAGTAGAAAATGTCCGCTTTGGAGAGATTTTCCAATATGTTTGCTCTTATTGTTATGGTTGAGGTTTACAAAATATAACGGGAGGTGTCTGCTTTACAGAGGTGCCCATTACTAGAGGTTTCATTGTCTACAATTAACCGAGATCGTAGGAGGTGGGTACCAGCCTGGCAGTTGCCCGGTGCAAACCCTTAAAACAAAAGCCAAATTGCAACCGTGAGGATTGGTACCCATCTCCTAGGATCTCGGTTAATTGGAGGCAACAGGTGGAGGCACCGTGTTTTTACCGACGATTCCTTCATTGGTTTCTTTTATTTTTATTTATTTCCTTATTTCTTTCACAATCTCCAGATACAGCCCAATTTGACATTAACATTGAATATATTAACAACAATAACAAACACGGAATTTGAGAAGAAACCAACCCTGGCTTCAAGTACTCCAAGTCTAGGTAAGATAACAGAAATATGAGTCTACTAAAATTGGTTTGTCTACCATTTCGGTTTACAGAACTGTCTTGTTCGTACTGTTAACATCCATACGACAGAATATACTGATGAAATTACCGTACAACGAAGATTCGATTATTATCGGAAATATTAATACCCTGTCCTACCATACTACTTCATTGACGGAAGGTAAAACTTCCGTATCAAAGATAAATAACGGTACAGTTACTACAAACAATTTAACAATTCAGATCTGTTAAAGCTATTTCTAAAAGTGTAGTATCTTAAATGAAGATGACTTACTTACACTTTTTGTAAATCCTTGGATAATCTTCAAACACCTATTCTGGTCTCTACCCCAAGGCGTTAACTTGAAAATGATGTCTGGATATAACCACGGTGATAAGTACCTTCTAAACAAGATCTTGTGTAACCTGCAAATTAAACATTTGATTATGTGATTGTAAATTTATCATGATTTATTCACTCATTTTACGTTTCTTTCCTTTTCTTCGTTGTTCTCTATGCTGCAAGGTAGTGTAACGTGCCTTTGGGCTTCGGTGTATATTAGGGTGGAACCAGAATAGTCAAAGTTGTGTGACTGGATTCTAATAGTGAAAATAAGTTGAATTTAATCTTCCTAATTAAGGCTCCAAAAGCTGTTTTCTGAAAAATAAATTCTTCAGGTGCCACTCTAGTATCGAAATTTTCAAAATCGGAAATTTTGTGTTATGATTACGTGTACAAATATGTATAAATTTGTATAAATCTGTGTGTGTTACTTTCTCAACGTGAAAATACGCTTTGGGGTTACATGTAAAACTTGTAAACATCTAGAATTAGCTCTGGAACTGTCACCCCTACTTTGCGAGAAATCTAATACGCATACGCTAATTTGACAAGCGATATTAGTGACAGTTGGAGAGTTAATTGTTAATGATTACAAGTTTTTTAATGTAAAGCAAAAACGTAGTTTCACGTTCAGAAAGTAACACCCACAAACTTGTACACGTAACAAAAAACTTAAAATTTTCGATTTTGAAATTTTCGAGGTTAAAGTGACACCTGAAGAATTTGTTTTTCAGAAAACAGCTTTTGCAGCCTTATTCAGGAAGATTATTTTCACTATTAGAATCCAGTCACACAATTTTGACTTTCTTCGTTTCATCCTAGTGTACGTAGCTTTGTTGGATGATGATTATAATCTTCTTCAAGCATGTTATGTTATTACGTGGGTTTCTAGGTACATTATATTCCTGTGAGATATAAGCAGGTAAGAAATAATTTCAATTTGTTTGTCTACATAAACCTCATTGTATAATACATAAACCGGCTACACTTTAGATACTCCTCCGAGTCGTTCTAAACAGTGCAGGTTAGTTTAGATTGGATTGAGCTAGTTAAACCTATATTAGTTAGTTTAAGACAGTTTCAATTAGGTTTTAACGCCTCTAGTTTTCCAAAATAATGTATTGAACACGGTGATTTCTCGTCCGGGGGAGTATCTAAAGAACAGCCCTAAAATCTTTAAACATTATTCTTAGTACGTAGTTGTATTTTAAAATACTCTCATTAGCATTAAATATAAATACTCATATTTCGTCAGTACTGTGATAATATTATCACGAAGATCCTTCTAGAGGTAATTATCACATTTGAATCTTGATTTTACACTAGAGGAAGTTTATTTATATTTTCCGAATATTTTTGTATTTAGAACATATTTCAATAAGGCATAACAGTAGACTCTCCCCAGTTGGCCTAACTAAAATTTAATCTGAATTTAATACCCTTGCTAATCGCTGATCGGTCGAAACCCGCAACGTGACGTAAAATATACCACGGTGATTGACTATCGCTGATCATGTGCATTCCTCGTCCGCTGATTGGTCGCCATAGAGCACTTGGTCTCACCTCGCCGTTGAATATTCGTTCCCTTTTAATGGGCCTATTTACACAGCGATTGTGTATAAATTTTAACATTCTGAGGTAACCCAAGTTTTGTTCCCGTATACGACATGTTGAACGCCTGTTCCAGTTTACGACATATTATAACCTAACGTACAGTTTATGATTTTTCCGAAGTGGTCTAATACCGTATTTGCCATATTGTTTATACCAGATCCAGACAAAACAAAAGTAACTAAATCTTGGTAATAATAGTTCCTGTTTACGACTTATTATAACCTAAAATGCAGCTTACCCTACGTGATTTAGTCTAATATTGTGTACACATTATTAAAAATTGAACACAATTCTTGTCTTCTTCGAACTTATATACAATAAATGATTTAACATAATATTGTATGCAACTTCTTCGAACTTAAATACTGTATAAATTTAACCTAGCTCTTATAAACATCGAATGGAAGTTGTTGAATCCTAACTATTGTATATGATTGCGAAATCCTTGAACATTAATTAGGGCCACGGCAAATTGTAGCTGTAATCATCGTGAGAAAGCTACCAATGGCCACGAATTATCGAAATTTTGTATGTACGTGCCTAGATGTGTTCACAAGGCACTTCATGGCTTATCCTATCAGAAGATCAACCATGACAGTAGTTATCAGATGCTTAGAACAGTATTTTTACACTTGGCCTTGACAATTATGATATTAACAAAGCTGGTCTATTAATAATGATTACCTGGAGCTTAAAAAAATAAAGCTAATACATACCATTCCCTATCATCCCCAGGCCAATCCGGTCAAACGAATTCATCAAGAGATAAATCGGTTATGGCGGGTGTTTTGCAAAGGAACCCACCGAGATTGGGGAAAGTGCATTAACTTTATCTTGCAGTTAGGAAAGCACACGGTGACCGAGATCACAGAAGTGTCTTCAACACAGGCCCAGCTATATATAAAAGCGAATATTCCGTATCGAGAATTGTTGTGGTTAGGTGACGGCGAAGCAGCCAATATTAGTTGGGATCATCAACTAGTGATGAGAGAGTCCAGAAAACGTAGACTCATCGACAAGAGAAACCACAAAAGGAATAGCTTTCTAAACACAAATCGGGACATCTCTGTACGGAATTGATATTTTTGAAGAATCACCGCCATAGTGACGTATTGAATAGTAATATTAAAACATGTTTTACTTATAGGTAGGATTTTACCTTTTCATTTCAGAGCCCTCCGATAAGGTAGTGGAACTGATGGACCTGATGAAGAAGAAATTATGGGGAAATATTCGACAGAACAATGCAAGGTATGGAAGGAAGTCTTTGGATACAACCAGAGACCGGTGGCCGGTACTAGACATGATGTATGGCCCGTAATTAACGGTAGCCAAGGAGAACGGATAGAGTACATCATTCCCCAAATCAACTGAGGCTTGATTATAGATAATAAAGAACTGCCGTGAGTTAAAGAAGGATCTGTGTGGTCACTTGTAAGTAGTATATATAGAGTATTACGTGGTAGCGAGTATTTTTGATGTATAGAAATTTAATAGTTGTGAGTTCATATACAGGGAAGGGTTAGGATCCTGAGCCCGTTCGGGGGTCATATGTGTCGATCAGTACTCAGATGCCCACAATGGCATTTAAGGTATATTTAAATGTTTCACCGCGGGGTCCAGGAAATGGCGCGTGCGACTCAACGATTCTCACATGTAATTTCTTGACATCCATATGTTTTATTGCGTGCGTATATGAAAAAATAGTTGCTATGGACTACATTTGAAGCAACTGAAACAGTTTATAAATATGGTAATAACCTTTTTTGCTTTACAGGGTAGTAGAGGTTCTTAGATGATCTCAGACTCATTCGTCAGATATTTCTCATCTGAACGGAAATTTTTCAGGTGATCAGCGCAGCAATAAAGATTTTTGCAGAAGCTCAGTTTCTTTCGCTGGAGAATTTTCACCCAATAGTGAAATCTCTCAGATGGTGGTTAGCGCAGCGGTAGAGGTCACTGTGGTAGTCTGAAAACCATCTTGAAGGGGTTCATATAGAGTGTGAATCAGGTAAAAGGTGAATTCATTAGAGCTTTGTGTTTATAGCTCACGCAAGGGAGTTCAATACAGCGTCCTGTGGGCTTTATAGAAGTCGATTTCGGTGGTTGGCACAGTGTCGTAACCCTCCTAGTTTTAGAAAAGGAGTTAATCGTCTAAATCAGTTCGTTAAGTTATGCTGAAATCGAATTAAGTGTTCCTACGTAGTACTTGAATATGCATTGAATAACTAATTTTTGTTACCATGGAAACAGTGAGTCTAACGTGGTTTAAGTATTAAGGATTGAGCCCTTTATAATAATACTAAATTTAAAGCAAATAGGACTATCCGTTCTCACGTGACGCGCGAGTCTAAGTTTCAATAAATAAATCTTGTTGTGATGGAAACGGCAATAAGCTGAAAGTTTTGGTGTGGCTGAAGCATGGAGGATCATCCATTCTATCAGAATATTAATTTTAGGGGGATTGGTTCAGCTGTTCTTACGTAATGCGTGAAAATGTGCTTTTCTTAAAGTGTGGTTACCATAGAAATTAGTGTGGTTACCATAGACTTTTCTATAATCTCAAAACGTATAAACTTCATTCAGGACAACCACTACTACCGTGTGAAAATCGGTCCAGAAACTTTGAAGGAGTTGTATTTCAAAGTGTAGTACAAAGTGAACGAGCTCGCTCACCTCAATTATTATTTTTGTTTTAAAAAGTCAAAAATTACCTGGAGATGGCGTCGATGTACTCTGAATCGTCATTAATTTGAGCATTAATCTTCACACCCATTGTTGTCTCTGTTGAAAGAAAATAGTTATTATCCTTTGAACTATTAGGTAGAATAAATATAAAAAGCAATTATATTTTTAACCAAATGTAGAAATTTGCCCTTATGTAGACTTATGTATGCAATAAGTGAAGAGAGAAGATTATTATATCTAGATTTCACCTGCATAATGTTCCTTGGGCGCAAGAAGGCGGCGCATTACCGCCTACGTAACGGAGACAGCTCGAAGCGAGCAATTTTCAAAGCACACTCCTTTGAGTAGTCTATCAAAAGTACCTTAAAACCCAATGATGCAATAAAATCCCAAACCAGAATCAACACTGGGCCGTGGTGGTTAAAATGGTATAATGCTCACCTTTAATGCTAAGGGTCATCAGTTCGATCCCTGCTCATGCGATGTGGGTTTTTGGTGAGCCAACACCGTGTGAGTGTGGGTTTGCTCGGGGTACTCCCGTTTCTTCCCACTTTTGTTCATTCCACCTATTCATATCATCATCAACCATCCGGCCTGAGCCAAAGTTGCCTAAAGTCCTTACAAATGAAATTAAAAATTCCGAATAAACGCTGCACAAGTGTACAGGTTTAAGTAAGTAAACAGTCTTAAAATGTATTCCGAAGATATGTTTTAATACCAGTACTGTCTAACATGAGAGGACACTATGTACACTTGGCTGCTTTAATAATGTACTATGCTACACGACAAAATATACACATCAGCACAAGGCTTAGCTTTATGGAACTTTTTTCTAATTGTACTGTTGTGAGTTTTAAAACAACTGAAGGTTGCAGATCATAAAGTTAACCCTCCCGTGCAAGGAGGAAGGAAAGAGGACGGTAGAGACCTTGGAAATATTTCAAGGTACCACACTGGTAAAGAGAACGCAATGGATAATAATTATAGCAAATAGGACCAGAGGAAACATAAAAAAAAAAAAAAAAAAGAAAATGGAGAATAGGCATGCATCGTCAAGTATCTGGCAGTGCTGTGGTAATTTCAGGGTTGCAAGGTGTATGTCTGTTATCGCATAT
>JAGDQP010027621.1:13719-24830 GCA_022664845.1 Lepisma saccharinum
TAAATCACAGCCATATTCAATCCACTAGTGGATGAGGCCTCTCCCCGAAGGGAGGAGTTGGTCTACTGCTCCCACGCTGACCAGACGGGTTGGGAGAGGAGAGCCGAAGATCTCACTGTGATCGCCACTGTCTTTTATTCACAGCAGCTCCCCAATTGTCCTCACGATGCTGGGTCAACACCGAAATTTTTTAGCCCCCACCGGGAATCGAACCCGGGACCGCTCACACTGAAGTCGAGCGCGCTACCGATATTCATCTCTGGCAACATTGTGAATATTTATTATTAAATCATACATAACATTCAATATGTTTGTATCACAAAATTTTCTCATCGTATAGGGCTTTATCTTCGAAAAAAGCGTACCTTTTGTTTCCATTTAGCTTTTGAGCTATACGGTCCTAAACACAGGTTCGGTGACTTTTCGAACACACTGTACAATGATCGGTAGCTACTGGGTTACGGATCTCTTCTATCATGCTCTTCTATCCTTGATCATGTCTCATCGTCAATTAATGTAAACACTCTTTAAATAGTGATTACGCTTTGAAGCGTCGACCTGTGATACGAATCACCGTATTACAAGATGAGAGCTTCCGTTAGTTTTCTTTCAGTATGATTTAATTACAGGTTGATTGTTTTTATTTTCTCGTTATTAATCTGAATTGAAATAACATTAATTTACGTAACTTAACGAATCATACCCATAAGAAACAGGAAGAGTTTGTGACATTGAACCAAAAATCACCACGTTTACACTCAACTGGAACAGAGCCACCATTTTGATGACAAATCTTTGTACAGTAGTGACATAGGGAAGTAAATTGTAACAAAATATAATAAACGAAAAAGTCTATGCTTACCACATATTACATCCAAAGCTAAAAGAGAAGTGTACGGTAAAATATCGAACTTCTGTGATCCAATTTCTCTGCTAAGTTTTCGGATAAAAATCTGACTATTTTCATAAAAGATTGGAATGAACTCTTCCAGAATTTTAAAGTGAAATCCTGGAGTTAATAATTTCCGTTGATTGTGCCAGTTTGCTTCTGCAAGAAAGAAGAACAAAATAAAGATACTGTACCATCGGGTTACATATGTGGAGCTTAAAAGCAAAACCTGCAATCTCCATTTTGTGGGAAACCAAGATTTTGATTGTGCGTCGAATAAAGGTAAATGAAGCTGTGTATTTCATAGGTTTTTTTTTTTTTTTTTTTTTGCGCAGGAACCACAGGAGAAAAGTATACATATACTATTATATTTACTACGATAAATTTTCTTTTGGATCTCCTGTAAACTTTTCTGGAGTGGAGATTGCAGCTTTCGCTTTTAAGCCCCACATATCATCCTAAATAGACTTTTCTATCCCGTCACTTTTAAATAAATAGTGGAAGCTTTTATTGGTGGTCTGATATCAATAGAGCTTCTTAAATCTCAACATAAATCTCTTTTCCCCCAACCAACCCCATCTGGGGATGCTCTACTCAGTGTTCGATTTGCCAGGGGGGATGTAGGGGATTTTCCCTGGTGCGTGAGGATTTCATCCCTGGTTGTTGAGTCCGAATATCACCCCAACCTGGGATAAAATCTTTGTATTTCTACCAATACAGGCACTATATTGAAACTTACTAGCAACCACTAGTCTTAGGACCTCCTCTTCCTAATTTATAACAAATCGAACACTGGCCCTACTTATAACTTTTGGTTCTCCTTGCACGAGACTAGAGGGTAATAACGTTACCATGTCTTTACAAAAGACATGGCAACCCTGGTTACATCACCATACATATTGTAATGCTAAAGGTCTACAAATGGAACTAAAGCCCTGGTGGTGTCGGCTACTGTAGTTACATGCTTACCGTGAAACAAGGAGGGTCAGAAGAGGAGAAAGCGCGTGAGGTGGAAGGAAACTCAGCCCATTGTCTGCCAAATCTTCTACAGGAAATTCTTCAGTGTCGCTGCATGCAGCTCCTTTGTTAATATTATGGACATTTCTTCGCTGGCAGCGAGAGCCGAAATGAGGAATCCCTAAGTGTGGCAACGATCCCTAAGGTTGATTTGTTCACTTGGTCGTAACGCCTACACCACGCTCCCAAGACATGTTTGGTGGTTGGTCAACTACGAGAGTGGAAAGAGATGAAAGCTTTGTAGTTCGCAAATTTGACGGGGCTTCAGATGAACTTGTGGCCCTATAAATAATAATCTTCGACAGAGAAAGTTAAAGTTTCGAGCCCCGACAATTTTCAACTCAGGAACTACTAGGGCTAGGAAGGTAGTTGAGATATAGTTGGAAAGGTCTCGACGAGACTAGCTCAAACCCGTACCATCCATCAAAATCGCAGGGGCAGTTCCGGAGTTTCGTGGGGTGAGTGGGAAATTTCAACTTTGGAACTACTAGGACTAGGAAAGTTTTTTGAGGTGTCGTTGGAAAGGTCTAAAAATACGAGATCAAACCCGTATCATTCACCCACATCGCAGGAGTGGTGTCAGGGATAGGGGCCAATTTTCAACTCAGGTGTCGTTGGGAAGGTCTTGTTCAGATGAGTCAAACTCGTATAGGTCATAAACATTGCAGGGGCGGTACCAGAGATAGGGGGCAGTTTATAACTTAGGAGCTACTAGAACTAGAAAGGTGGTTGGGGTGTCGTTGGGGGTTGGGATGCCTTCTGCAATTTTTTCCAACGGAACATTGATCATCCAAATAGGATACTCGCACGGTCCCCCTACTATCACATTAAAAATCTGGTCTGTTTGGACAAGTTCTGCGCTGTTGCCATACTACCGCAACGTAAATTAATTCATGGTTTTTGATAGTCCATTGGGACAGCAAAAGCATACCCCTGTAATCCTTGCTGTTACATTCCTAGTAGAGAGCATGGCTATATGACCAAAACTTTATCAAACTGATTAATGAAAGCGGCAACTACAACAGAAGAGAAACCTACAAAGGTGTAATCCCGGTTTCTTCCTTTTTTTTTTTCGTTTTATGGCGATTATTCAAATTTGGGTGCTGATAAACAGAAAATAACTATCGTGAATTATAGTTTGTTTCATTATTAAATAATGAATACCATTAGCTTTTAAGAAATGTTAACAATAAACGCAAAATGACGTCAGTACACTTGTAACTGAATAATGTGTAGAAAGTGACCGGACACAGTTTTGAAGTTACTATTAATACGAGGGTTGACTGAAAAGTTCTCGGTCTACCCATGAAGCATTTGTCGTAGCCCATCACCAATATCTTTCTCATTGTTTGAGATATTGACGACTGAAGTGCATAAATTGTCCATTGTTTGTAAAATAGATACAATGAGCAAACGTTCTGTTATCCAATACCTGCTGAAAAAGGGAGTGAATGAACAGCAAATCCACAAGCGTATGATGGAAACACGACGGGAGGATGCCCCTTCCTATTCCATCGATAAAAAGTGGGTAGCTGAATTCAAGAGGGGGAACCTTTCTGTCCAAGATGCCTCTCGCAGTGGACGGCCAGAAACTGCCTGTACGGAAGAAAACATCACAGCAATCCAAGATCTCGTAATGGTAGACAGGCGTGATAGAACGTTTCATCGCAGTGGGCATATCCCAAGAACGTGCTGGACACATTCTAATAGTTGTGCTGCACATGCACTAGATGTAAAATCGGTTGGTCTCGAGAATGTTGACTGTTGAAAACAAACGCGAAAGGCACGTCATGTCTGACACAAACTTGATCCTCCTTGAGACAGAGCTTGTGAAATTTCTAGATCTGTTTGTAACCATGGACGAAGCATGGGATCACCACTTTAACCCAGAGAACAAGGTGCGATCAAAATAGCAGAAATACCCCTCCTATTCCACCGCAAGGAAATCAAGTGAGTTCCGCTGGTAAGGTTATGGTCTCTGTTTTTTGGGAAGAGTGTTATCCTGGTTGAATACCTCAAAAGGGGTGAAACTGTGAACGGTACGTATTATGATGCTCAACTGAAGAGTTTGCGGAAGACCATCAAGGCGAAACGTCCAGGAATGTTGAAAAAGCATAACCTTTTCCACCAAGACAACGCACCTGCACACAGGTCCACCATTACAATATCTGCCATCGAGTCCTATGGCTTCAAACTGCTTCCACACACCCCCTACTCACCAGATTTGGCTTCCTCAGAATTTCGTCCGTTCCCTAAGCTCAAGCAATACCTAGCTGGAACCCACTTTTCATCAGATGATGACTTCATGTCTGTGGTGGCGGACTTTTTTCACATGCAGGATGAAACGTTCTACAAGGAAAGGCATAATGGGCCTGCAGCACTGGCGAAAAAACTGTGTGGCGCTGAAAGGGAACTATGCTTAGAAATAGCCCTGAACGATTGAGTTCCGGACAACCTTTCACTGGTAGGCCGAAAACTTTTCAGTCAACCCTTGTAGTTCTTCAAGACTAATAGCATTTTTTATTCAATTATGAAACAAACTTTAGTCCCCGATATTTATTTTCGGTTTACCTAAACTAAAATTTGAAAAATCGACATAAAGCGAAAAAGGCGGGAAAACCTACTAGAATTCCGCACGAAAAGAGAGCGTTATAACAGAAAGTACGGTTTAGTATGTCGTTTCAGATACGCATCTTTCTTTATAGGATTGTTGAAAATATTTTAGACAGCTATTAAGAGCTTTTCCCAAGTGTTTATATTACTCCATGATTAGAAGACATTCGCTACTTTAAGAAAAGCGCTACCCATAGTTACGTAAAATTTTATATTTCGTATTTTTGCGCCATTTTAGTAACTAGTAACTTCGACCCGTCTCGAGTTCATTAGATGTTGTCTATAAAATCCACAAACATGCATGCTCCAGCCGAGATTCGAACCCAGAGCCTTCGAGTCGCTGGCTTGGCGCTTCAACCCACACAACTACAAGATCGGCCTATAATCAGCCTGCTCTGCTGGCACAAGTGTTTAATAAAAAGTTTGTTCAACCTAAGTTTAAGCTTTGATATACCTTATTTGAATTTTCAATTTGCATTTATTTAGGGACTTTTGGCATCTTTGACTCAAGATCGAGATGGGATAGGCTTTACTAAAGATACCATCCTGGTATTCGCCTGGTGAAACTGACGGAAACCTTGAAAAAAAAACAGTGAGTATGACTGCCAGCAAGATTCTAATATTAAATGTTGTTCAAATTGATATATTTTTGGTAACAAAATACCATGGTATTAAGCATTAAATTTGGGAAATAATTTCATAACTATCACCTGCATATTTTTCTTCAATTTTCCAATATTTTCATACATTTATATATTAATTGATTATAAAAAAACCACATCGTTCAAACACAAAGTAACTTTTGTGATGGATGGAACACAAATTTACTATAAGTAAGTATTTTTTCTTTTCTTGTTCGTGAGATATAATTGAATGACTGAAAATAAATTGTTCAGTTTGTTTACGTTTTAACAAGTCGTACGTTACCGTTATTTGATGTATCTATAGTTTTATGTTTTCTTAATTTTATGTATTACTTCGCAAATAAAACTGTAAAAAGATTATAATACTGGGATGGTACCTTCAACTTAAGCTCTGGTCGACACATTCCCGCATCCTTTCCCCTACTCTATATTGGCCTGAGCTTTAGATGTTTAAAGACCATTCATAATTTCAATTCAATTCAATCCAAAAAAGATTATGAGACTCATTTTGTTTCCTAAGTTCAGATTTTTTTTAGTACTCCAAAAATCTTTGGTAAACTTAGTATTTTGGGGCCATTTTACTAACTAAAAGTTTGTTCGGTAAAGATGCTATTAGATGTTAAGTTTCTAAAACCCATAAACATTCATGCCCCAGTCGGGATTTGAACCCAGAACCTTTGAGTTGCTGGTCTGATGCATCTAACCATACGACTACAGCGGTTCTGTTTTAGTACACAACCAAGTCCAATACTAACCTCTACTAGTAAGTAGTCCGTGACCTAACCAGTCCTTCAAACCAACCAAATAATATTTGCTTTTGTTTACGTGTTTGGAACTGCCCAAAATAATCTGCAATGAAAAATATATAAAGTATTAGGAATGGGATAGACCTGATCGCTTCAAAGTACATATATATATATTTGAAATTCAAGTCCTGTGTCTCGTTTTGAAAATATGTGTTGTGTATTATTTCGTAACTAAAGTAATGCTCGGAATGCTGATTGACCCCGGGGTGTCTCGAAGCTATTATTATTATTATTATTATTAATAATAATAATAACAATAATAATTCTGCAAGTATAATGCAAATGTTGATGAATTCTTATTCTCATGCTGTTTCTTTTCTTCATGTAAACATACAACTGTACTATGTAAATTAGTCGATTTTTAATCAATGCAAAACATAAGCATGTACAAAAACAACAATGCGAATGGAAAAAGCAAACAGAACTACAAAACATTAATAGTTTCTTTACACGTCAAAAGCATATTGTAAAACACATTTGCACATACACAACAGAAAAATTACAACAACGAAAAAAAATGTTGACATGACCAAGGCTCGAACCTCTAACCTTTCGCCGGCAAGCAAACGCTCTTTCATTACTCCACGAGGATTCTGCGTTAGAGTGTTCAGAATAATGCTTCTTCTACGCAGACCTCACTCATTCATTAATTACGATTTACGCCCTTCCTCTTAGACGGCAGGTTCTAGAAGAAAAAAAATGTGTAGGGGTTTTGCAAGTTACTGTATTGATATATAAGGTTTGGTTATCATCTGAATTTTTGAAAACTGAATGTTTGCGTGTTTCTTACTGTTTAGGATAAACAATGAAGGAAAAAAAATACACCGGATGTGAGTCTCATTTAGTCTTGGAAGAAAATCTTTTTTCCCGGGAACAAAACGATCTTGAAAATATATAAATAAAAACGCAGTCGTAGGTCATCAACTTCTCAAGAGGCGAAACAAAAAGAGTTTTCTATTGTATTGTATAAAAAACATAGGACTGCAATACGTTAATTTATAAAGCATTGCCCTCTCTCTATCTTTTCTGTTTTCTCGCTCTCTCGCTCCCTTTCTAATGCTTTCCGCGTATAGCTGTGTTTCTTTCTCTAAACATTTGTCGACTTTTCGTCTCTCAAATGGATATTCTCGTAACAGGTGACCTAACCTTGCGGGCCAGGTAGCCATGCGGTCTACGGCGAAAGGCCAACGACTCGAAGGTCTCGGCCGGGGCATGGATGTGGATTTTAATGGCTAAAGGGCGAATTGTGACGGGCCGAAGTCCAAAGTTACTCGACTGGCCCATATAAAAAGTAAAATTTTAAAAAGGTGACCTACCCTGTACCTGTTGTTCGTTATCAGTATGAATCACGTGAGAGAATGAGGGAAGGTGTTAAACGAAAACACGTAACCTATAAGGAGTGTAGGAGTTTGAAATACAAAAGTAAGCATTGTCAAAGATATCAGTCATTACAAAAGTATGTAGTTTTTTCACATACGTCGATCTAAATGGTTGCCCACTAGTGTTGCTAACACTCGAGATAATGGAATGTTTATGGGGTCATCTCAAACAAAGAATTTTACGGAATATTAGGAAAAACAACATACGTATGAGATACTGCCCCGTCACCTCGCTAAACTGTGGTCATAATTTGTGAGCAATGGAGACCTACCCATGTTGAGAGACAGTGTCCAGTCACGGATAGTGTCCCAAGTAGCATATTCACGTGAAAAATACGGCATATTTTGGTCGATAAAAATCAAAATTATGTTAATGTAATGATATCCACGTCTTTATTACGTGACATATTGGTCTTTCAATTGACCTAAGTTAGTCATGTTTTATCCTTTAGTTTTGACGACATACTGTGATTAATTATATATCGTTTTCGATAGTGATTGTGTTGTACTGGCCAATTTCGTTGGTGTGAAACTGTGAACTTGTCGGATTCAAGGTTAAAGATGCAAGAGCACTGAGACTGAGCTATTATTTTGGGATAGATTGGTTCATTGATATGTTTATTTGAAACAAATACCTACAGGAACAAGCTGTCAGTAGAGGAAGTTTACACATGTCGTTTGGTTTGTGACATTTACCCGTCATTTCGACGTCTTTCGCATCAATTCTCGACCAAACACTGACGTCATTTTCACGTGAGTGGGTTGCTTGGGGTTTGTGAGAATGTGAAATAGAAATGGCTATCGGTGTTCTGTTATATTTTGATGTAGAATTGAATTTCCTCAATCAGCAAATGCAAAATAGAACAACTTGACTTGGTTTTTAGTAATCAGAGTGGAATGACGACCAGTGTGCGAACTGAGAAATTTTTATGAGGGTAGGGGAGAATAATTGATAAGAAAATATCGAGATGGGTCATATATTATACATTATACACACGTGCACACACATACACACACGGGGCATTTCCCCTCATCCTCCTCTGGTAATTCGCACACATTGATGAGTATCAAGAGATGTAATAGCTTCTCTTAAGCACCATCTTAGTGCATTCTGCCAGTAATGTTGTATCAGTATTAAAATCTCTTCGGGGTAAAGACAAGAGTGAGGCAAGAATTGTACTCACAAAAGAAGTGACATCCATTTTCCGAGTTACTTTCTTTGTGTCACTATGACGGAAGTGTTTCCTTTGTAATAAAATTAGGAGAACTAGTGACACAAAGAAAGTAACTCGCAAAATGGATATCACTTCTTTTGTGAGCAAAATTCTTGCGTCACTCTTGTTCTTACCCCGAAGGGGATTTTATACTGATATCACTTATTTTGTAAGGCTGCCTATTTAAAAAAAAAGTTCATAGCCTTGATACAAAAGACCGATTTTGGGCCGTATCTAAAAAACTGTAACTCCTATCTACAAAATAAGCTTCCATTTACTCCAACTTGCTGGGCCCTGCAATTGATAGCCCTAACCCCCGGTACCAACCACTATGGGCAAAAGCAAAAAGACAGACAGAATGACAGAGGTCTTTTTCAATCATTTGTGAAAATTCTGTGATTGGGTTAAAAAAGTCATAACTGTTGAACCCCTTCACCGATTTTGACGTGTTATACACCGTTTGAAAGGTGTTAAAGCGTAGATTCCGCAAGCTTCGACTGCATATATGGTCTGTGGTAAGTGCTATCACCAGAAATGTGAAATTCTGATTTTTTTTCAAACCGCCATAAGGGGTCCGATGAAGATCCTAGCGATCCATTTTTTTTTCTGTGTATTAGTATGACAAAGAGATTTCAAATGCAACTTCAAGCATCAAAATCGGACTTATAGTTTGCTAGATCCGAAATTAGCTGTATATATGCGAGTGCCGCTAACAGACTCGTTGCTTAGCGTCACTATTCCGATTGAGTGCGTCGTGTACGACCTCGAAATTCATCGGAGGTAGGCCCTTGCGAGAATACTCCCCCAGGGTATTTAGAAAATCTCAAATAAATATATTGAGTGCAATTTTGACTGTGGAAACAAATGGCTGTGTTAATTCAATATTTTTCGTTGTACCAGGGTAAATACTTTTTTGTGTACAATCTAACACAACAAACGGCTTTGATTTCAGTAACTGAACCCCCCCCCCCCAGTAGCACACACGTTGATTAAGCGTTCATAAAGCCGTTTAATGTCCGCCTCTTCAACGGTTGTATACAACCGAAAATCTTGATTCGACGTTTTTTTGATTGTAAACAACCGTTGAAAAGGCGGACATTAAACGGTTGTATTAATATTTAATCAACGTGTGTGCTACTGGGGATTAAATCAACGCCGTTTGTTGTGTTGTTGATTGAGCATAAAAACAGTTGTTGTCACCGTGGGACACCGGAAAGTTGTGTTGAATTAACACAGTCACTTTTTTACAGTGTAAGTTCCCCGATGGGATGATAGCTACAGAGGCCAAATTTGGCCCATGATCACATCTCATGTGTAGATAGTTGTAGGCAATAAAACTCGGAGATCACGTGTTAGATATACAGTGAAAAAAAATATATTAGAAATCAGTCATCTCCTTGAGTTTATGTATCATTTTCCAGTTTTAAATATGGACACTTAGAATGCCGGAATGGTACTCTGAATAACTCTCTGGCCGCTACCTTTCCCATCCTTTCTCCTGCTCTATCGCGGCCAGAGATAAAGATGCCTAAGGGCCATAAATAAAAATTAAATTCGGGAATTCTTTAAACTGGCTCATACTGTTCAAGACTTATACCGTTATGAAAGCTATCCTAATGGTACATACCTCAAGACCATCCGGATGAAGAATTCCAACTGCATGAACGGTCATTGCCCAGAAATGAACAACTCTGGCATATATCTTACTGTAATGTTGAAGGATCTTAAATAAATCTGAAATAAATCATACAAAATAATTATTTTGGAACATTTTATAGGCATGTTCTACTAACGAAACACCCATAGTCGATTTATTGAGGTATATTCTAGAAGTATCTTTCTAGATATTAACTATGGGAAACCTTTACTTGTTAAGTGATTTTTTTTTAAGACAAGTCATTGTCTTGATAACTGCAAAAAGAATACGCAATATGTGCTGAAAGATTTTCTGTAGTGACACAATCACCGTGACATCACTTTGATACTGACAGTGATGTGAGTTTCAGCAAATTACAATGTTTATGTAGCAAAGTGATCACGTTTAGTTAACAGTTCCGTTGCTTTTCTGTTGTAAAAGCACATCTTTCCCTCTTTTTTCTGATATATCAAAGCCTACGTATTAAGTGTAAGTTAATAGCCGTAATTTCTCAGGAGAGACTGTCGCCTCTGTCTCTCTTGCCTGTGTTCAGGTCTCAGAAGAGCAAATTCCATAGCCCAGCAAGGTAAATGGCGACCAAGACCTTGGTCGAACCGCCGTCGGCATTCCGCCGATATTTTTCTATTGTTGAAGAATTCTTGAAGAAGAATCCATGCGTACTTTACCTTTTTAGGTAGAATAAAATTGTCATTTCGTAGAGTTCCATAGAAACAAAAATATATATTGTAGACCTATCTGAGAGCTAGAAGTAAATGTTTTGGCCCAAACGTGATTCATGTAGTTTTCTATAGCATTCGGAAGGCCTCAAATGATGATTGCTCGATTCTGGTTGTAAACGTAACGTAAATAAGAACGTATGTTACGTAGTGTGTCCATTTAGATTCCATTATGA
>JAGDQP010027622.1:0-20079 GCA_022664845.1 Lepisma saccharinum
CCTGGGACTTGGTGCGGAGTCAATCATAAATCTAAATTACAAAGGGAAGTGATCTACTAGTAACACATAGCGTCAAAAGCACAAGTCCGAGATTAAACCATAGTTGTATTTATAATCCGGATTAAGTGAATTGCTATTGTAATATATATTAGAAACTTTTTATAATAAACCGGTGTTGGGAAAAGCACAGATTAAGTCTTATCTATTCACAGTGATCCTTAAACTCAATCCTGCTCTACCTAATCTATATGACCTGCGACAGATCATAACGATATTTTCCGAGGTGGTGTTTTATATATTATATTTTGCGACAAATAAGGCATTGTACTCAACTTGAACAAAGAAAATAGCTTTCTAACATGGCTGATAAGACTTTAATAACAGAAATAATGTATGGTGTAACAGCTTCGGAAGTATATCACCTCCTTCTTCAGACTGCACTCTCCAATGATCACAGAAAATTACTTAAGCAAAAAAGAAAGGAGATCGCCTTTTACTTTTCAACAATCAGTGATCAGTACTAATTAATTGTCAGTTTTTTTTCCTAGAAGTGTCCTAATGCGGGGGAATGAACCTGTAATTTCCCTGTTCATAACGAGATCAAAAACAACTTGTATATGATAACTGAAAAAACAATAAATAGATGTATAATGTTCGTAACCTTCTAAGAAATTGAAAATACCAAAATTAAATATGTAAATAATAAATAAACTTAAATAAATGTATCAAAATAAATAAGTAAAAGTTATAAATATAAATAAATAAGTAAATAAATAAATAGAAAGTACTATAAGAATTGCCGATTCGCGTCCTCATATCATCTTTTCCCTCCTCATTTCTTCCTTTTCAAAATGTTCTCCCACTCTTCATTAATCCTATATCCTGTGTTCCATTTCATACCCTACCCGGCCATCACTTTTATCCTTATCGCTTCTTTCCACTTTCTAAGTAATTGTTTACATTATTAGTAGAAGAACATGGATATAGGCAATTAGCTAGAAAATGGAAAGGAGCGAAAAGGATAAGAGAACTGGCCGAAAAAGCTATGAAGTGGAACATTGGATATAATTTTAATGAAGAGTGGGGTACATTTTGAAAAAGGAAAAAGGAAGAGAAGTATAAGAGGACGGTAATCGGCACATTTTATATTAGTTTTTATTGATTTATAACTTATTTATTTATATTTACAACTTTTAGTTATTTATGCTGATATAATTGTTATTTTAGTGTAATTATTATTTACTTATTTTTTTCGCGTATTTTTTTCAATTTGTGAGAAGGCTAGGAACTTTATGGACCAACTATTGTTATTTTTTAGTTATTTTTTTTACGCCAGTATAGCGAGTGCCTTGTTCTCGTGCGAAACTATATACGAAGGACTTTGCGGTAGTTTTCATAACTGTTTTTATATATTATGGCTCTTCAGATTTGGCAGGTGAGTAGCATGTGCTCTTGTTGGTGAGAGGGCAGCGTTAGGGGAAGAAAAGTTTAGTTTTAATTAGTGCTGATCCCTGATTTTTGGAAAGTTAAAGGCGATCCCTATTCGTTTTGTGCTTAAGTGATTTCCTATGTTCAGCTGTAGAGTACAGTCTGAAGAAGGAGGTGGCATACTTCCGAAACTGTTACACTTTAGTTTGTTTATGCTATTGAAGTATAATCATCAGCCATGAAAAAAAAGGGTTTTTTTCTTTATATAATTATATGGTTTTCCATTTCTGAATTATATTTTGTATATTTGCCATCCAAGTCTAATAATGTTCCATTTTATATGCTGAAGATTATGCGGATATTGATGATTTCGACATATTGATGAACAAAATCATGAAAAAAAAAATGCTGTTGAAAAGTATAATACAAAATGAAAGATATGGTGTATATGCAAGAACATTTCCCAGCGTAAAAATACTATATCTCGTCATATTTTATGGAATAAATTTCTTTGAATCCATGTATATTTAATAAAGATTTTGAAACAATAAATTTGCATATTTATAAAGAAAGTATTGAGAAATATTCTAACAATATTTTAATGCATGTATGCAATAAAGTAAATTTACGAATGTCATTTATTTTGGTGGATGAGCCGATAACGCATCAGGCCGAGGCTATACAGAGAGTATTTCAGAACATCTGCTACTAACATCGAGAGGTGAATCCTCATATCAAAAAAAAAGTAAAGAAGATCAAATGAACACGCTCTCCATCATTGATAACTCCGAAGAAACGTGTATTGCAAGGCGATTGATTTTGAATACTAATAACTGTAGAGCTAGCCGCTCATCGTTTTGTCAAAGAAATTAGACTTGCTTGATCCGAAAGTGTACATGTCAGAAGTGAGAGAAAATGCAGGAGGGATTTTCCAAGTGAAATGAGGAATTCAGCAAGAATCGGACCGCGAAAGTCGGTCGAACAGGACTTAGAGGATGACGTCCTACCAAGGAACATAACCTCGTTGGTTGCAAGTCGATGCAAAATTGGGAAGGAATGCAATAATGTTATCAGTGGTTGCATGAGAGAATAGCAGACGTTTAAAGGAACATCGACTAAGTGCTCCATGAGGATATAAGTATCCATGTAATGGTTGTAATGGCGGCAATGGGGGTGAACCTGACACCAGGCGCTGTTAATAGGATAAACTGGTATTAATCGACGAACATACTAGAGAAATTAGTCACTAGTCGTTTTAACTATATTAGTGCCAATATGTCTCGACATCTGAACTTCCTTTTGGCGCGTTGCTGTCGTTTGAAAGAATTTCGTACCCCCTTGCCACCTGTGGAGCTATGTTGCCACACGTCGCAACATGAACTTTACATTCAGTCGTGGGAGTTGAAAAACAAACTGTGGTACACAACCTATCCTATTTTCCTTATTGCGTGCTTCTGAGTGGAGCCTGAGATAGAGGAAAATCTTATTCTCCGTCTGTGCATTTCGTACTTCCAATAACAAAATAGGCAAAACATTAAGAGGCGAGAAACATGATTGTTAATTAAATCCCAATTCGAAATGCCAGAATTCCGACATTCCGGAATGTCGGATTTTCGAAAAAGTGGAATTCTGAAATGTCGTAGTTTCCGAATGTCGATCATCATCACCAAAGGATAGAAGTTTAAAGTTTGAATTTTATTTATGTCCTTTAGACATCTAAGACTCAGACCAAGGGAGGTGAAAGGATTCGGCAAGGTGTTGGTGAGGGCCTATGTTAAAGATGCCACCCCGGCATTTGCCTCGTGTGACTGAGGGAAACGCTGGGAAACCTCAGTCAGGATGGTTGGCCGCTGGGATCGAACCCATGACCTTGACCTTTCGAATGCTACGCCAACTAAATGATAGAAAAGAACGTCCACCGCCAACAGACAGTAAAATGCATGTTATGTTGATTACAATTAACACTTGCTGGCATAGGTGTAAAACAGTGTAAAAACATCTTACGGCGAACGCCTGAGCCTGAGGTGGCTAAATGACATAAATAAAATTGAAATCATTGTGTTAAAACTTTATATCGGAAAGTCAGAATTCCGAATCTGAATTTGAATTTAAGGTCTGTAACATAAAAGCTTTAGGCAACTTTCGCAGAAATCGGATGGAGTATGATGGTATTATTGGTGGAGTGAAGAAAGTGGGAGGAAACGGAAGAACAACTAGAAAACCTATGCACACGGTGTTTGTCCACCACAAAACTATCATGGCAAGAAAGGGAATCGAACCGACGACCCCACGCGTAAATGGTGATCGCTTTACCATTGAGTCACTGACTACGAATGCCGGAATTCCTAACACCCCTAGTAGATTCTAATTTTCCAGAAGCAGCAGCTGCTCTTTCCTTTGCTCATTCTATGATAAACATTCAATGGCCTGAACTTTTCAAATCGTCTCAAAGCTTCATCACTTCGCTCATTATTTTTCTTCCCTCACTGCGTACCACAATATTCTCCTTTTCAGCCATCCTTATTTCATCTGAACCTCTTGTTAATTTTGGCAATAGGGTTACACATTCAAGATTTCCTCGGTTATCGCCCAGCTGAACCCTTATTGGCTCAACGCGTGTGTGTGTCGATAGTGTGACTTATAGTTCGCATTTTTGTCACAGCTCAAGACATCCTGGCAGCACTATACACAATGACATGTTGCTACCGCGAAGCCACAAACTGTGTAATTAGGCAACCATACATAAAATTTTAATTCCGTCCCCACTTTGCATCTTTGTAAGGCATCAACTTGCAGCAAACGCTGTTTCTTCTTTGTAGAAAGTCATCCCCTTCATGTTTTGTTCAACCCACTTTCTCTGTAAAATTATTGGAGAATCTCTCACTTCACTCCGGGAATCTTTCGCACACCTTTCCCTCACGTCTCACATGTGCATTTTTTGAGCAAGCAAGTGTGATTTATTTGACGTAACGACGGGCCGCCAGCTATATCGCTATTAGTGTTCGAAATCAATCGGCTTGCAATACAGTTTTCTACGCCTTTAAAGTCATCTGGCGTCGAAACTACGCACGATTGGGTGTGTGTTCATATGAACCTTTTTCTTGCTTTGATATGAAGATTCACCTCCCAAGGTTTGTACCAGAGGTCCTGAAATACCCTGTATAAGATCATGTTAATTTTTTTTAAAATTCCGTTCACCTAGGGCTCTGGAACGGTAAAGTTCAGGAACTAGGTAAAAGGATATTTTGTCTCTTGTTTAATTTATCTCTGTTACTTTAGTAGCTCATACAGTACATATATCTCCGGTTCGGTTCCGCTAGGGGTAAATACAAATGTCTCTATGATGTGGTCCCGGCATATGACTTACACAGAAAAAATCTTGTGGGTGTACTACGTATACAAGTATTTTTATCCTCTATTTACCGCTCGAACAAACTTAATTCTTTTCGGCCTTTCACAAATCCTACACTTGAGTTTGCCGTAATTATACTCATGCTACAGTACAGCCTAGTCAACGTCTTTCCAGTGACGTACAAAACTTTGTTCCATGTTCAACATATTGAGCTATTATTTATTATAATAATCTCTTGATATCTAGTGTAGAACAACCTGAACATTAAGATTTTGTGTAGTATAAGTTTGGTTAAAATCGAAGATTCAATGCAAATAATAATATGAAAACCAGATTTGCTTCCATAATGAATTAATTATACATGTTGCCAACTCTATAACAAGAGAAATAATACATGTAGCAACAAACTTTTTGTCCTCGTATTTCGTGCTCAATGCGAGACAAACCGTAGAACTACATTTTTCCAAAGATGGAAAAACTGAATTTTTATTATTGTCACCAAAATTGTTATAAGAAAGTTAAGACCATTGAGTACAGATAATTTCTAACACTTACGTTATTGATATATTTAGGATATCTGGAACAGTATCAACGTGGCATATTGTTACAGCATGCGCTGGGATTTTTATATCCGGTGTCACTCTTTGTATCGAAATATAAGTTGGATTCATCCAAAATGAAATCCAGGATGACATGATGGATGATGAAGCTATCAAAAAGCATGTTGCGAATGACATCCACCAGAAAAATCTGAAATATATTTGAATTAATTTAGAATTGTTAACCTACTTATGATATTCTTTTATGATAACAAGGGAAGGGTTTGGGTTCAAACATGGGTTTTATAAGACTTCGTATATGTATTTGTACAGTGATGCTGATAATGGTTGTAGATCAGCTGTACCAGGTAAGGATTCGTTTGTCTCCTACAGAGCGTTAAATTGTGGAACAAGGGGGAAACAGCTGCTGGAATGAATCCCGTAGTTTTGGCTTGAAAAGGATTTTTTTATTCGTATTTGTATTCGTTCCACGATGCTGATAATGCCTGCAAAGGAATTCGACCATGTAAGCCCGCGTTTGTCCGCTACACAGCGCTGAAGTTTGGAGCAAGTGGAAGATAGCCTGGGCAGTCCCTGCAACGGCTCCCGCAGAGTCGGTTCGAACACGCATTCGTTACTCAAAATGTAGATATGGGCATACCTGGCAGTGCTGATAAAGACTGCAAAGCCTCAATACCGTGTAACAAATAGTTTGGCAGATATGTGCCAGTACTTGTTTTCATAAATGGAAGCTATGCTTTTCCCCAAAGTAAGTAAAACAGGAGGGAAAATCAAAATATGCATCTTCAAAAGCACACTTCATGGACACGTGTCAAATGCCACTTTATTTTCCGCTCTTGAATTTGCTGCCAGTTAAGGAAACGGGCGTACGTAGAGTGGGCCCGAACCCCACCCCCACAATTCAGATTTTTGTGATATTGGTATCATTTTTGGAGTGTGCTTTGAACGTTGCCCAATGCGTCTTTTGCCCTTGTGTCTATTCTGACTTTTTCTTCTGTTTTACTCACTTTGTAAGAAAATCTTACTTACATCTGTAATGACAAATCCAGGCCTATATCAGGCAAAAAAATTGCTACACGGTATTGTGGCTTTGCAGTCTTTGTCAGCAGTGTCAGGTATGTTCATGTAGATATTTTGAGTAATAAATAACTGTTCAAACAGAAACTGTGGGAGCTGTTGTAGCGGCTACCAGGATTGTCTTTCACTTGTTCCAAACTTTAACGCCCTGTAGCGGACAAAAGTGGCCTTACACGGTCGAATTACTTAGAAGGCGTTATCTACATCGGGGTAGGAATACATATACGATGTCTTATCAAACATTTCCTGTTCAAACGGAAACTACGGGAGTCATTGCGGCCTCTGTTTCAACTCTTGCTCCACACGTAAACGCATTTCAGCGGACAATGAAGCCTTCCTCGTTAGAACTCCATTACAGGTATTATAAGCATAGGGGTACAAATACATATACGAAGTCTTATAAAAAATTTCTCTTCGAACCTAAATCCTTCCTTTGTAAGTTAATGTAAATTTACATCACCACTTTGTCTCCGACAGTCACAATGTTAAACAATCAACTGAACATAATTATGCATGAGGATAATAAGTGTTGTTTGAGATCCCACAAAGGGAATCCAAAGCCAGCTAAATTAATAAAAATCACATAAGATCCTTTCTAGTAATAAATTCATCTGTTAACATTTTCAAAATATTTCATTTTTATTTAAATAACTAAGAAATGAATCGAACAAAGCACAGAATATGGAGTGAAGAATAGTTGTTCCAACGGTTCCAGTGGTAAGCCCTACATCAAAATGTTTTAACCTTTAGGAATTGTAAAAATATTGGTGTGTATAGGGTGATAAGTAATACGTATGGCGGCACAGCTGTGAGAGGAATGCGTTTCAACAGATCGCATGTTCGTAAGTTATTTGGTAAACGTTACAATATTTATATGAGTGGAGTCATGAGCTCAATTTTACCTAACGAACAAAATACATTTGTCTTCAAAATCAAGGTGCATAATGATAAAAAAGTACATAGGAAATTCTAGAAGAAAGACATTAACAGAAATTCGCAAGACTTCTCTTGTGAATAAAAGTAAAATGCGCATTCTCCTTACAATGAGAATGTTCTGATATTTAGGAAGTTAAATATATCTGAATTCGCATTTTACTTTTCCACATTTATCATTATAGCAGTAACTACGTGAGCTTCAGAAAACGATTTTAATGAAACTGTATGTATAAACCTTTAGATTTTGTCCTGTTTGACAATTATTCGATCGTTCTGTCTATAGTATAATCGGAATTCGAAAGTGTGGCAATTAAAAGTGCATATTGGAATTGCAAGACAATAATATTCTGCAATAAAATAAAATACCATACATTTCAATCCTTTGCTCGATCGATATAGATTGCGAGATAACACCCTCACTGGTGTGCAAGCAAAATATTAAGCGAATGACTTCAGATCTTATCCGGACTCCGCCATGTCAAAAGGCATTAACTAAATTCAATTCAATTAAATTGGAAAGGGCACTGCATGACCACGTAGCAGTGCATTTTATGTGACGGCGATTATTATGGTAAAATTCAAAAAGAGCTAGAAGCATCAATAAAAAACAGACGTCTACATAAGTTAACTTACTAATTTAGAATTCAATACCATTCACACACACATACCTTAGCCATTTGTTCGAAGTTCGGTAAGAGGAAGATGGAAATCATTTATTAAAATCTAAGAATAATCTTCACAAAAAATTCAGATTAACAAACAGTACGTACATAAGGGAAACATTGTAAAATATTCTACACCAGTGTAAAGAATTTCACTCGATATTTCCTAATCAATAATTTTAAGTACCTATTCAATTCGGAATTGTAATCTAATAACTACCATAGCCATATCAATGTTAAAAGAGTGTAACTGTAAGAAGTAGTAAAAAGAATTATTAAAAGAAATAATCTTGACCTGGCGACATAATACCGTAGTATTCAAAATTCAATTATATATATATAAAATGTGTTCTATTTTAATCCCACCACTGGAATATTGGAAAGCACAGGAAGAAAATACAAAAAGTATGGAATGGAACATGTACTGACAGAGGGGGAGGAGGCAGCCTTCATTGTACAACAGAGCGATTTCACATGCACAGTGTTGCCACCTCAACACAATATTTTTTTTTCTACATAAGATGAAGGTTCCATACTTTCGGAGGGGATAGTATAAGTAATGATAAACAAGGAAGTTTTATGAACATGAGTCCAATCCTGCTTCGTTTCGGAGATACAGTGATTCCAACTTGGAACCCAAAATCAACGCCTAGCATGTGAAGAAAATGAATAATTCTCAATAAATCAGAAAAGACTCATTGAATGAAAATTTTGTTTGCTTTAATTTGTATGCAACAACATGGTGCATATCAAGATTAAAAACACGATGTCACGCGATTGTCAGTGTTGCCAACTAGGTATAGCGTTTACATTTTAATAAAACTACGTTGTATTATTAGCTATTTGGCATCATTTAATGATGATAGACAACATATTGTAACATCTACTCCCTTGCTAGCCACCCCTACCACGATAAGATCCCAGATATTTCTGAAATGAGCAAAATTTACTCTTACAGAAGTTATCCAGAATCCTACAGTAATAAGTATGGCCAACGAAAATAGTTGAAACAAAGGGGAGGATCCTCTAAGTCACCCCACAATTAAAGCCTCTACTATGGGATAGGGAATTGAGTTGATATTGAATTTGAAAAACAAAACTAAATTTAATTTTGCATAAAATTTATATTGTGAATTAATAGTTCTTTGAATTTCACAAAATTTGACAAACAAACTACAAAGTGAACCTGTTCCAATAAAGGTTCTGATCAACAAACTAAAAAATCGATATTCATGGCAAGGATTACACACGCTAAATATACACACAAATAATCACACTTGATATTATGAAAATCAATATGTCCAGCCATAAAAACAATAGACTTTACTTGTTGAATTCCTTTATCCCCAACTTGTGGTTTTCACTCTACTACGAAAGGAATCCTTGTTCTAATAATATAATGGGAACACGATGGGATACCAGAATACCAAATTCGAACTTGATACGAAAAATAATAACGAAGATACAAGGTAATGGGAACGATCCCTGCTACCGGCCAAACGTTCCACGTGGTCACTCATGAAGGTGAAAATCGGAATTTCTGAATTATTACTTCTGATATCTCAAGTACATAACTTAGAAAGATAATCCCTACAACTTATAACCAATATTCGTGACAAATAACTTAGGATGGCAAGAGATTGAGTAGATACAAAACTCGCCACTCTCAAATTCAAACTATGTGCAATCTCGTACAAACTCGATATAATTGCAACAAACTTATATACAGCATTCCGCGACGTGCATAGAGTACTTCCGTAACAAACGGCTTCCGAAATAATCCTGTTCCCCACGCTTGAGGAATTTACTACATCTGACGAAATTGAAACATCATCTGGAAAATCAAACTTACCAATACATTCCGACAGCTGACAATTCTCCGAAATATTTCCAAACAAACTCGTAGGTGCTAATTGAAAATATGGAAGTCCCACAAGGATGGTAATTAGGAATCCATGCAATACTGTAGCCTTCATATATGTAACACTACGATCTCTATAGTAAATCAATATAATATGGAGCTAATTACACACCTTGCCCCTATTGCCTCACAGGTAATTATACCGATACGGGGCTCTTCACATCGTCATGAAGATTTCTTAGTTACAATTTTTGCCGTGAGGGGGCTCTGCCATACAAAGTTTCTCACCTCTTACTCGAGGTAAACACTGTACACAAATATAAATCAAAGTTACTAAAAACAACTAAAAAAAATACCAGAATATTTTGGGTGGGATTAAAGTGTAACGAAACTAGAAAATGTTCGTTACAATATGTAGAGTATACATAGCAGTGTTGCAGACTGTGGATGAAATATGCTAGGGAAAAACGTAGTTTTTATAAGATCGAGAAAATCTTTGTCTTAATAACAGTTTGCAACACGGCGACCTGTGCTTTATATATGTTGTTTATCATCATTTGAGGATGCCAAATAGCTAATAATACACCGAATTTTGCCCGCATCTGTCGTTGGTGTGGCTTGTCCGTGAAGTGTTATAGGGCAATTATTCACGCATTCCTTTTTTTATCTGAAAGTTAAAACTGTGGGTTAACCTAGTCTTTCGTTGAACCCATTATTCATAATGTCCCTTCGGATGTCGAAGAATAAATCGATGAATCAATTGTAACATTTTAACTACATGGAGTAAAACTCTAAACAAACATTTTATATTATTGAAAATCGTAATGCGAGCTTTAAATTTCATTTAGGTTATAGCGGGGTTTAGAATATAATATAAATGGGAGTGAATGAGAGAATTAGACTTTAAAATTCTTATTACTAGAAATCACCTTCGTTGAACATCTCTCTTCTTTCCGTGAAATATTTCAATTGCAGCTGTTGCTGTAATTGAAATTGTAGTAGCTTAGGGGATCCGAATATGCCCTACCCTAACTTCGTTGATTTTTTCACTAAGAAAGACTATAGATTCGTGCGAATCGACTGAACCATCAAGTTGGGAGACTATTTGGACAAACTAAAAAGAAATAATTTGCTTGCTAGAAATTATGTATAAAAATGTATTAAATTGAAAACTAAAATGTTGCCAGCAGGCCATATTGCGACCATGGTGTTAATATGGCTCGCTATAGAAAAAAAAAGCCTATGACAAAAGTAATGTATAATCTTTCTGTATTTCTCATAAATGCTTCATCCTAATAAATATACAACCATGCATAATTTATATGGCATTGCCAAACCAAAAATATTGTATAAAGAAAAAATGATATTTTTTTTAGAAACAAATGAATATACTAAAATTAAAAAATATACATAAATAAGAAGAAGTGTAACAACAAACATATCATCCAAACAAAAAGTTTTCAACTTCACATCCCACAAGAGGGACAAAGAAATGGTCTGTGATTTTTATCGGTGATTCCAACACACTCTTCATGAACCTATTTGGTCTACAACATGCAAAGATGCATGCATGTTTAGCGACTCATTTTCAATATGTGGCAACATGTCTTACCTTCTCCCTTTATTTTTGGATCTTCTTTTTCTTTTTTCTTCGTGTTTTATCTTTATATCTTTATTCTTACATTTTTTGTCTTAGGCTATGTTCAAAGGATTTTATTTGACCAAGTGAAAATCAAACCGAGCCACTCAGGTCATTCCTTTCATTGTTGTGTTGGCGAGATTTTATTGTTTATTTTTTCACTTAATTACTTAATTATTCTTTGCATATTTTATTGCACTATTTTCTTCAACCATTTTTTTTTGTTTATATTTTCAAAAATAAATTGTAAGATCTGATTGTTGGTTTATTCTCATCGAGAATTTGGGTGGTTAAGCCACACACCCTTTCGCCCCTTGTTGTCTGATTCGATCCTTTACTGTCATTGGCTGAGGACGATCATTAGTTCAACCATGTTCTCTTAGTAGGAAAAGCTGCACACAATTATGCTGCCTCCAAAATTATATCTGGCGTAGTAAAAAGTAATCCATTATTTTGACAATAGATGGCTTCAGTGATCTGTATCTCGCGTTGAATAAGTCCGATCGCGTTCAAATAATGAGATTGCGTACTACAAACATTGTTCAGATAGTTGTGATGAGTTGACTCAGTGTTGTGTGAGCGCGCGTCAAAATGGACACTAGTAAAGAGAAAATACGCTATATTTTACAGTTTTCTTCGAAAAAGGCGAAAACGCAAGCCAGGTGGCTGCAAATGTGAATAGTGTTTATGGTACTGATACTGTAACAGCCAATCACGCGCAATTTTGGTTTCGTCGATTCCGTGCCGGTAATTTTGACGTCAAAGATGTACCACGCACTGGAAGGCCACGTGTCGAAAATGTCGATAACATCATGGTCATTGTGGCGTCCGACCGTCATGTAAGCACTGTTTCGATTGCCCAAGAGCTAAACATAGCACAAAAAACCGTGTGGAACCATTTGCATAAGGCTGGATACACAAAGAAGCTTGATGTATGGTTACCACACGAGTTAAAGCAAAAAACCTAAAAAAAACGCATTTTCATCTGCGAATCGCTGCTGAATTGCAACAAAAGCGACCCATTTCTGAAGCGGTTGGTGACTGGTGATGAAAAGTGGATCCCTTACGACAACGTCACTCGAAAACGGTCGTGGTCGAAGCGCGGTGCGCCGGCGCAAACGGTGCCCAAGCCAGGATTGACGACAAGGAAGGTTTTGCTGTGTGTTTGGTGGGATTGGCAGGGAATTATCTACTATGAGCTGCTCCCCTACGCCCAAACCCTTAACTCGGAACTATACTGTCAACAATTGGACCGTCTGAAGGCAGCAATCGCCCAGAAGCGGCCAGCTTTGGCCAATAGGAGAGGCATTGTGTTCCACCAGGACAACGCCAGGCCACACACATCGATAGTGACTCGCCAGAAACTCCGGGAGCTTCGTTGGGAGGTTCTTATGCATCCACCTTATAGTCCGGACCTGGCAGCGAGTGATTACCATCTGTTCCTGTCCATGGCGAACAAGTTTGCTGGTGAAAAAAATCGCTTCAAGAGAGGCTTGTGAAAATCGACTGTCTCAATTTTTTGCCAATTGGGACAAGGGCTTCTATGAGAGAGGCATCATGATATTACCTTCCAAATGGCAACACGTTATCAAACAAAACGGCGCATAAGTGACCTAAATCGGATCATTCTAACTATGGTAAGTCAAGCCTTCAATGTCATGCAAAAATAATGGATTACTTTTTACTACACCAGATATAATAATCAATTTTTTTAACTCATACACGTATTCGTACAATTTATTAATACATAAAGCTACCTCGGTTGATTATTTTTACAACAATAGATACGGAAACGAAACATACTTTGCTAAAATAACAGCACACTATTTTCTTTCTCAATATGTCATTTCAACTAGAGCTGCTGCCGCTCACGCCACTCGCAAACAAATGAGTGACGCAAAAAATATTTCTGTTGTAAATAGGATATAATTTGAGGGTGTCATCTAGTAGCACCAACATAAAGCTGCAGAGATCTGGGGCTGGGCCATATTGGGGACCCGGGTCATATTCGGTACACTTACCTTAGTTATAATATTGTAATTAAATTCCATTTTAATGTGTGAATATGATAAATGATTTCTGATTTACTGTATTGCAGGTCATAAAATAGATTTATTTTGGTATTCTCGCATGCGTTGAATTATAAATTATATTATTACGTTCGTACATACTGATCTCTCGTAACCGAATCTATGTTTCATGATCTTCTGTAATATTACTATGGAGATTGATTGAGGTTGTTTGGGATTTTGTGTACGAATCTCTTTCTACTATGCTGCTTGATTTTGTAGTCAGTGTATTGCACTACAATTCTTGTTTTAGAATCCCTTTAATATAGCCTGTCCAGTCCCAGTACCACTGCAAACACTGGGAATCAGAAACTGTGTTACATTGAAGACTGTTGCTGTCCCTACCTAATGTAGAGCTCAGAAAGTTCCTTTGTTATGAATAAGTTTCCATTTACGCATCTTTCAGTGGTTTGTGTATCAGAAGCAATGAAAAGTTTTGTTTCATTATTGCTGCAAAATGTAAATGAATGGAAATGGCAAACCCGAAAAACAAGGCTAAGTATTTATAACGAAGATTGTTTAAACTTATCTGGATGTGCTAACTGACATAAGAACACGATCAGTGGTTTAGAAGATTCGGATGGCATTCATGAAGTGTGAAGATGAATTAGAATGTGTTTTTTTTTTCGGAAAGTAAAGATCAAAGCAAGCTTATAGGTTTATTGGTCCATTTTCTCGCGGATCAAAGTGCTGTAAGCTTTGATAAGCATCTATAGCACGTACTTTCCTTTGTAGAGGAGTTGATGGTGCCCTCTCAGATTAATCCCACGACATTCGGTTATTTTTCTCTGGGAGAAGTATCCGCCGTGGTGGACCAATCATTTAGCCTGCGTTCTCCTCTGATACCAAAATATGGATATACTATATCTATAAGGGTACATCTAAACTGTTTTCGTTGCGTGCTCAAGCGCGTATACGCAGAAGTGGATCTTAGAAGAGGAGGTCTTAGAAGAACCAAAGAAGTATACACGTTAAGATGTACTGAATGGACGCATATAAACTTTTAAACTCTCCATTAAGCATTATTTTCAAAAACCTCAATACTCCATCTAACGTTAATTGAGACTTACAAGTATCCGTAATGAGACTCTTGGTTCGCCCAAATTTTATATAGATGTTCATATTTATAAATTACTCTGTAGAACTATTTAAAAGGTAAGTTTTCTTCAGAGTAGCTAGGTAAATTACTGTTAAAACTTCTAGGAATGGCAATGATTCTAAGGATCTCGAGGTAATCAGATATTCAACATGCTGGCTATGTCTCCGTGGTTCTACTTCGAAGCCAGTGAAGTCCATTGGGTGAAAGGTTGGTGTCATTTATAATTAGCACATTGGGCAGAAAATATTAAGAATAGTTACAATGTTTTATTGTTGATAACTTTGTAGTGTATTTGGGTTTCACTGCAATTTCGTTTAATGTTACGATAGAGATTGTTGACATTGTAGCATTTTCATTAACTGGAAGTTCATATTTGCTGTATTTTCTGGTTTATTGTATAAATTGTGATGTCTTAAAGTATTTGTTCGTATGTTACGTATTTAACACTTTTAAAATTTTATTTCAATAATAATTGTAGCAGGAATATATTGTCGCAGCTCCAGTGGTTTGTGTTAATTTGCATCAGTGCATTTAAGAACTGTTTATGGTGAATGGTTTATAATAATCATTATCATTACGCTATGTCCTTGTCACCCTCAAACCTTTAGCTTCAACAATAGTATGCCCAGTCTGGAACGATAGGGAACTAAATTGAAGAATTTGACTTACACTTCATTAAGCAATGCGTGTCAAAATATATATTAAAGTAGCCTTATTTCGTTTTTGCCTCAGTTCATATGGAACTTTATGCAAATGCGAAAGGCTTAGCAAGTCCTCGATCAATTACAATATTAACAGTCGCAACCATCGAGCTCTACGGAAACGATACTGGAATGACTATTTAGTGTTGAAAGATAGACGCCAGAGCAATTATTTAAATTCGTTTGTCAACTTCCAGTTTAATCCAGTGTGTATCATATTTTCAGTTTTAGCTCAGTTGTATTCGTTTCTTGTCGCTGTGTTAGCCGATTTCTTATTTAAGTCTTAGGTTGTGAGTTATTCATATAAGAGTATATCGTACTCTGGGTAAAATAGAAAATACTGCAAATAGTGTTTCCATTTTTTTTTTCAGAATTAAGACGAAATTTGGTTCGTATTGGTTTAGACTGGAAGTGGACAAAGCAGGTTAAGTGTGCTATCTTCTCCCTGGCTTCACATATTCTTGAAATTTTCAATCGCTGCAGTCAGTCCAGTATTGGTTTGATAGAGGTCATTGGTCGCATCAATATAAAGATTATCATCAAATTAATTTATTTATTAATGAGAACCCAGATACGGCGCTAACTGCCATTTTACAGTGAATTCTCAAATAATAAAAGTAAATAATCAATACAAAATAAAATAAAAAAGAAGAAATGCAATAAAGAAAGAATAAAATCAAAACACACAGAAAAACAAAATCACTACCTCAACTTAATCCAGGATTTACAGGTTTTCAATAAGTATTGCCTATTGACATTTGTTCCAACTTACCGCAGTTTAAATTTTGGAACCTTCCCTATATGATCACAGAAAATAATTTTGAAAAATAAAATGAATATCCCTGCCGCCTTCCTTTCCCAATATAATATTTTCCACTCTCTTGATTTAGTTTAATGACAGATGTAACATGTATACAGATGTCAAGTAAATGTTCCGTTGTAATTTAATTAATGCATTTTGGAGGCCTCAATACTCAAGTGATTTACATACTGCTACCAAGGAGACCAAATCGAAAGCCTTTCAGAACCTGTTAATCCTAGATATGGTGGAAGTTAATATTCATTAGTTCTTCCCTCAACTTCATTCAACACTTGTATGTGGTCCATTGTACTAAATCTTCCACAAAATCTGCCTCGCTTTCTCCCTTCCTGAAAACCTAAGGCTCGTTCAAACTTACTTTGGTGAACATGTTTGATAAAACTGACAGTCAACTAATTGGTCCGTTGTTTTGACACGTTCATTTTCTGCTTCCTTGTACAATAAAATAGTAATATAATTATTCAAACTTGATGGTTTTTACCTCTTCCTCAGACACATTGGTAATAATTTTGCAAGTTGCATTGGATACTAGATAACATTAGGTATCCATCGGTTATATTCCTATAACACTTGAAAATCAAGAAGCAAAGAAACAAAGTAAAATGCTAACAGGTAATCCAGGAATAACTTAGAAACACGAAGGAAGATTCTGACAAAGACCAAAGTTTGGTCTGCTTGCATTTTGGGTTTGATCCAGCATATTTTTGGCACCTGATGCTCCAATTGTTCTGCCAGTACCTACCTCCTTTGCTTAAAAAGGATGATCCAAATAAAAATAGCAATTTTTGGGCTTAAATCGTTTAGTATTCAAAAGGTGATAGATGTTGTAATATATGCGAGAAAGTAACAAAATAATTAGTCTACTTCGAAAGTCTTGACAATAACTCAGGTTTTTTTATTGATAGAACTTTGATAGGACTTTGTTCATTAGAGTGAGTACTTCAAGCGTTGAACCACTGGTGACAAAAAGAAGACAAATAGGTAAAACATTGAACTACTCAAAGGGTTCGTTCGTTTTGAGTGACTATTTGGTTCTAAACTGGCAAATAACAAGGAGAGTTGGTGTCATGAAGATAATTGTGATATTTGGTAAAAAATATAAAGAATGGTAACATTGTTTCATTTTTAAGATATGTTATATTTTATCTAAGTTCTATTAGAAGTTTATGTAATCTTTTAAGGTATCATTTATATTGTTCTTTTATAATTATGTTGCTAGTCGTCGATTATTGTGCTAACTGTGATGTTCTATCGATTTGCCAATATGTTATTCGTTTCATACACGTTCACTTGTTTCAATAGTTCAATATACTAATGAATCTACCAGAGATCGATTAACCTACGTTTTGTGTATTGTGTACATAACAATTAGCATATTTTAAGAATATTAGCTCAGTCCACCTTAAGAAAGAGGAATCAAGAGAGTTTCGGCATAATTAAGTCCTAGCTTCGAGAGTACCGGTATAAATTCACTAACGTATAAACGTAATGCTCCCGAGCGTGGTTTGAAATATATTTTGACAATAAGTTCAATTTCAACTTTTAGGACGATCATGTTCTGTGTTCATATCGTGAAAGTTTATAATAACTATATAATGCATTTGATCTTAAATAATAATTGACCACTAGCAACCATTCTTTAGTATTTAATTCGTTATTGGTTACGCGTGCCTTACGAGTGTTGTGACGCTCTTAAGTCGCATGGTTCATGTTCAACCCAACATTAGTTATTCTTTTCCGCTTTGTAAAATTAACTAGTAATGTCGTTTCATATATTTATGGATTTATAATTGCACCGTTTTGTGTAAAATATTTTATCATCTTCAGCACTGACTGCAATAATTATTATTCTTTACACTACTTACCAAACAACTAGAAGAAGATCATAAACATAGAATACAGTTAATTATCAATCTTTCAGAAAAAAAAACTCTATTGTTCAGATTTATTTTCAATTGTAGTTCACACTCTTTGTGTTATTAGACTAATACATATAATTTTCACTTATCCAGTAGGGGAGGCTGGCTGTTTTTGATCAAATACCGTCTTGATTTGTGTGATTCTCTTCCCAATGATGTTTAAGTTAATAAAGTGGAAACAGGTACAAATGTGACAAAGCACGATAATATTGGTATGTCCGCCCCATATTAAAATAGCCCTTTGGTTTAATTATATCCTCGTTACCCTATGTTTCGGAACCACGTGAATGAATCGCTTCTTCTACTTAGCAATACAGTATCATATTTATTATACTAGCTCACACTTTACAATGGGTTAGTTTAAAACAACTTTAAATTTTTTCATCAAATATTAGTGTCTGTAAAGTAACTACAAAAGGATAATATGTATATGATCCCTATGAGGTTTCGTGCACTTCATTGCTATATTAATGTATGCAAATAATGTATATTAGCCATCTCGTATATTAAGTTTCTTTTAAACTTATTATTATATTACAAAAGTTATAAATCCTTAATGACTCATACAGTTTCTAACGTTTTTTGAAAATTAAAACCATATTTACTTTAATTCTTCTATCAAAAGAGAGATAACTAAAGGAGATTTAAAAAAATATATAAACTTCAATATTATATTTGATTTAGTAAAGATTTTATATAATATAAATGTTTTTAACTACATATTAATTTCAGAGTTTTACCTTTCGAATTTAGATGAATTTCGGTTAGTCATGTATTGCAATCCATGAATATTAGCTCTTGAAAGCCATTCTCTAATAAACATCATTATCTTAAAATCTGGAAAATAATAGGTCAGATTACAACAATATTTATGAAAATCTAAATTAAACAAAGGAATTTGCTTTCCAATATAAATTTATTAACTAGCTATATTATATACACAAAATATAAGATCACCGAATAATGTTTATATGGAATTAAAACCCGACATTCTATATATATACTTTCGGCTTCAAAAACAATGCAAGCTCTCTCTAATTCATATGGCTGGATTAAACTAGCATTTAGTAATTGAAGTATACATCCTTTTCGCCTAATTAGTATAAATATAGGTGAACTTTCTAGGATTAAAGGAACGCAATATAATGTTGTAGTCCTGAAATTGGACGATCAGAATGGCATTTAGCATTTCTTTTGAAATTTTACTACTCAGTTTACGGTAAACATTCTACAGCATCTTTGTTCAAGCAGGTGCGGGAGGGAAGGGCCCAAAGGTTTCTTTATAGGATGCATTAATGTTTTCCTTTTCTGCTTAATGTGAGGCAAACTTGAGAAAAATAATAATGAAATGTTTCAATACGTTAGTCCTTTTACGAAATTAATGTTTGAATAATGTTACGTGATTAAATGAAAACAACGTACATATATTGCCACTTTTATTTCGATTTTTCTTGTCTTTATTTGTGTAAAAACTTTAAATTAAGTATAATTAGAGTTACACCGGATAATCAAATACATTTTCAGAATATGAATTAGCAGTTTTGTGCCTAACAATAACTTTTCACCTCCTTACTACATAATAACTGTACATTTTTTTTATTTTATTTAATTTTTGATGAACAAACAACCTGTTTCGTAACAGTTTTCCAGCTCTTAAAATTATAAGTAAGTTTTTCGCACTTTAGGCTCAGAACATCAGTGTACGTGCAATTACATACAAAAGTAAAGGTAGGTTGGAATTGTTAGAAATAGTAGGATTTTCCTGCAGCAGGATTGTTGCGTTTTATGCCTCAAAATTAGAGAACCAGCATAACAGGACTACTATGCGCCAAACATGGTATGCCAGAATATTCCTCCATTTGTAGTAAGAAGGAATTGACTTGTTCAGAACCATGTAGAGAAACAAGAGATAGATGGGCAAAAATCAAATTCTTGTCTTATTCAAACACACACACG
>JAGDQP010027623.1:0-24114 GCA_022664845.1 Lepisma saccharinum
GTGAGTTGTTTTTTTTTAGTTGATATTAATTGCAAGAGCTTTGGCCCAAGTAGCAAATCGTGTTGGCCCAACGAAACTCTGATTGTTACGTTTTAACGTTTCCCAATACGGTTCGGCTTACGTACTATTTGGCCGTTCGCCTTCAAAGCAGTGCTCAGCAAGTCCTGCTATACAGAACTTTACTGTTTTAATAAACGGAATTACGTATTTTTAGAAGAAAAAAAACCGTAATCTTCATCTTTATTTTATCTTTATTCCATTACACGGTTTTCTCGTCTTCATTTATAGTTGAAAATTTTCCACTTGCCTTCAGCCGGATTCGAACATACGAATCACAAGGTTTTGCCTTCCATTTGTTTCATCAATTTAAGAACATAAGGGTATTTCCACACTTTTTGATCACTTTCCACACAAATAATTATTTGACTTTTATATCATCGATACCTCCCAAAGTAATGGCGCTCGAGTAGCCAAAATTACATGCGCACATACTTTGACATTCTAAAGAAGACGAAAGAAAAACTATATAATTCTGTTGTGTCCCATCAGTATGTTTGCTTGTCAGACATGGAATGTGGTGACAGACAGGAGGAAAGTTTTATACCTGTTACTTTTGTATAACATGTGTTATCAACATACAAAACAACAAATATGTTGTTTTTTTAACATTTTCGGTAATTGTATCTATCAGTACTGGCGCCTCCGCGAATGTTGTAACCACACCCACTTTTTTTTTCTGCAAATCTAGTACTGGAATCCAGGGGTTTTCCTCAGTCACACCTGGCAAATAGCACCTTCAACGTAGACCCTAGTTGACACCTTCCCGAATCCTTTCCTCTCCCCTACCCCGGCCGGAACTTTACATGCCTAAAGGCCATAAATAGATTCAAATTCAATGAGAATCGTAATCAGATATCAGTGTTATTTTATATTTTCCTCAATTGCACGGAAGCGAAATTACACCAACTGTGGGTTGGTTTTTGGTTATAGAAACAAACCTAAGGCAAATGTATGTGGTTGGCCTTTCCACATTGGACCAACAACTGGCCTATCTGATGTTTTTGTTGTTGGGCCGTGGTTGGAAATCCAACCCACTATAAAACAACGTTGCCGACATAATAATGTACATTGGCCCAACGAAGCATGTTACTTGGGGGTTTCCTTCATTCTTTCAGAAGTGACTAGGATCGGAAGTGTTACGTCCAGGACACGATAAATAAGACACCGAAAATTTGCAGTTCATTATAGTTCCCAGACTGGGTCAATCGCATCGCCAGGTCACTTATGTTCGGGTCAGACCAGGTTATCGGTAAAAGTGACCTGGTTTCAACGCTGGTCATCAGGTACGGTAAAATAGAATACTTGATGGGAAAACAACAAGTTGAATTGAAACGTTTAATTTTTTGCTGATTTTGCGTAACTAGAGCAGGTTTTCAGTAGTTTCCGCAGATGAGACCACTGGGTGATAAAAAATCTTCTCCCATAGATAGTGTAAGATGATTCCATAAATAGTCGAGCAGAGATTTTAGCGTAAGGTGATGCAAAGTTTAATTTAATATTTTGTACAGGGTGTTGCAAAATAACACCGATAAACCTATCTGACGAGATTTCTGACATGAAAATAAGAAAATGTTTGTGGACCATCGGTGGTGCACATTTGCATCGTTTCTGTGCTATAGACTGTCGAAACCGCGGAGAAATGAACATTATCATAAAGTTTGATATTTCCAGTAATATTAACAGTAGAACTGTGGGGTCAGGGTACCCTCAAAGACTTAATTTGCTCTATCCAAAAATCCGTATTTCAGCATTTTGCCATGGATTCGAAAGGGATTCCCCAAGGAAGTAGCGTATTCCCAGTCATTCTCTGGAGTAAATGTGGGTGGAAATAAGCACGAATAAGACGACTTTCCATATAAGTACAGATGATATACGTAATCACTAGCATCTAACCGGGCAATGACAGTATATATTACTAATAAAAAAAAGTACCACAAACATTCGTTGAAATGTATGTAGCCGGCCGAGCGGTCTGCGACGGTAGGCCATCGGCTCGAAGGTCCCGGGTTCGAGTCCCGGCATGAGTGTGGATTTTAACAGCTTAGGCGAATCGTGACGGGCCGAAGTCCAAAGTTACTAGACTGGCCCATACAAAAATAAAAAGTTTACCAAATGTATGTAATTTACTCCTGTTTGTTATACAACCACGCATTTTTAAATCGTTCCGGAAAGGAAATCTGTTTGAGATATCGACTTGCCGCAAAATAATAATAATATTAATAAATGTTACTTGTTCGAAGGTAGTCCCATTCATGCTTATTGAACTCACCTTTACTTCAGCGGATTTCTGGGAATACCCTGCTTCCTTTCGGGGAATCCCTTGCGCACCCATTGCAAAATTTTGAAATATGCATTTTTGGATAGAGCAGGTTTGAAGTCCTTGAGGAAACCTTGACGCCACAATTCTACTGTTTATGGTATTGAAAATATCATGCTCTAATGTTAATTTTGCCACGGTTTCGGCAACCAGTAGCTCCGAAACGAAGCATATGTGCACCATATTTTTTGTCTTATTTTCATGTTAGGAATTTCGTGAGGTAGGTTTGTCGCGACTGTCGTTCCAAAAGGCTTCTGCCACTGACTGGGAGGAGACCCCTAAATTCCTCTTGCTGAGGCTTAAGGGAACCGATCAGGTTAGACGCCTAATGTCCAACCCATACGTTCACGTCATGGGGCCTGTTAGTACCCAAGCAACTGCTTGGCGAACGAACATGGATGGGCTGCTCACCAACCCGCATTAGCAGAAAGCGTGGTAAGTCATATGTCTGCACTCCTTTTTTTTTTTTTTTACACATGATGGGACAGGTAATGGAACAGCCTCGGAGGTCCTCATTGCCCGGAAGATAGAAAGCAGCTGGCAACGGCAGCGGTCAGTCCTGCAAGAACTCAGAGGGTCAAAATGCCCAGGTTTGAACTGTAGACTGCCAGGACAGCGACACGGCAACTCGAACGGATCTATACGTGGCGACTCTCAACTGTCAGTCACTTGCAGGATATGACAAATTAGAAGAATTACAGAATGAACTCAAGAGTATTAATTAAGTGGGACATCATAAGACTATCAGAAGTGTAGAGGAAGAATGAAGGACCGTTGGAACTACCGTAAGGGCACACATTCTACTTCAAAGGAACAGAAAATGGAAAACCGAAAGGTGTTGGCTTTATAATAAATAAAGACCTGAAGACACAAATCACAGAAATTGAAGGAATTTCAGATAGAATCGCATGAGTAATAATAAAAATAAACAAGAGATACAATATAGAAGTTATACAGATATATCCTTCAACAACGCCACATCCGGAGTAGGAAGTCGAAGACCTATACGAAGAGATACAGATTTGGATAGTATTATTCTATCATATCGCATTACAAAATCGTAATAGGAGACTTCAATGCGAAAGCAGGAATTAAGCAGAGCAGTGAAACGAAAGTGGGAAACTTTGGATTTGCCAAAAGAAACAAGAGAGGAGAGAAGTTGGTGGAATTCTCAGAAGCCAACAGACTGTTCATTTCCAATGTTTTTCAAGAAACCGCCCAAGAGGAAGTAAACATGGAAATGCCCAAATGGGACTAAAAACGAAATAAACTACGTTTTATGAAATTCTGCAAGACGTGTCTGTACTGAACAGATTCAAAATCTTAAGTGATCATAGGATGGTAAGATGTAAACTGAAACTAAATACTAGACTTGAGAGAAAAGCTTATCAGAGGAAAACCGCCACTTTTATATCTGGAAAATCTAGGAAAACACAGACAGACATTCGAGATAGAGATAAGCAACAGATTTAGCACCTTGGAAGAGTTAGAAGATGAAGACATCAATAGAAATACAATACTGAGATAGATAGAGAGACGGCAAAGAAAATAACAGGCATCAAAAAGAAAAAACAGCAAAATCTCAGAAGAAACTAAACTCTTGATGAAGAAAAGAAGTGAAATAAAAGAAGAGTTACATTACATGAAGAGGAATTGTATACATAGAACTAAATAAAAGCGTAAGGAAGAAAATAAGAGAGGATGTACGAAGATACAACGAGCATCTTGTTAGAATTACAATCGAGGAAAACAAGAGCCTGAAGAAAACCAAACAGCAACTCATGATAGGGAAATATCAAATAATTTCTGTTAAGAAACCAGACGGGACCGTAACACGAAATAAGGATATAAAAATCTACAGAGAACTGTACTACTCCGAAGAGGAACTAGGAAAAGAAGATTCAGAAGAAAATTATGTAATGTCCCAGATGTAATGAAAGAAGTGGATAAAGCACTTCGAGGGATAAAGAATGGGAAATCGCCAGGAAAGATGGGCTCATAGCAAGATGTTTAAATGCCAAGGTGAAAAGATGAAAGATGAACTTGTTAAATTATTCTCATTGTGCCTGAGAAAGAGAGAAGTACTGCCAAGTTGGAATAATGCTATAATAATTTTGTTATACAAGAAAGGGGACAAAGAACGCGTCGAAAACTACAGACGAATTAGTTTACTGTCAGTTCTATACAAAATGTTCACAAAGTTATTTTGAATCGTATTGCACGAGACTTGGATTTGAACCAGGGAAGGGAACAAGCCGGATTTCGTGGTGAATTTAGCTCAGTGGTCCATATACAAACATTGAATGAAGTTATGGAAAGGAATAATGAATAACTTCCACTATGTTTATGATTCATAGATTTTGAAAAATCTTTCGATTCGTTCTCCTTGGCATCAGTACTTAAATCACTTGAACATCAAGGCATCGAAAGTGCATACATCAAGTTACTGCGGAACATTTATTCGACTTCTACATCTGTCTTTAAACTACACCAAGAAAGTGACAAATTTAAAGTTGGAAAAGGAGTAGGGCAAGATGATTCAATTTTTCCAAAACTATTTTTTGCTGTCCTGGAGAGTGTGTTCCAAAAATTAAACTGGGATGAAGTTGGAGTAAAGGTCAATGGCGAATATCTTTATCATCTAGGATTCGCTGATGATATAGTCCTGTTTGCTTCAAATGCAGAAGAACCAGAAACCAGAATGGAAGAACTGAGTAATGAGAGTTCGAAAATAGGCCTTCAAATGAATTTTAGTAAATCAAAAGTAATGTTCAATCAACATGCTGCAAAGAAGGAAATAAAGATTAACGGAGAGACAATAGGCATAGTTGATGAGTATGTTTACCTAGACCAGCTCAAAACATCGAATGCCAAGTTTACTGATGAAATAAATAGAAGATGTAAAATGGCGTGTAGATCGTTTGGAAGACTACGCTTTATTTTCAAAAGCAAACTACCAATGTGTGTGAAACGTAAAGTTTATAATCAGTTTGTCTTACCTGTGATGATGTACGGCTGTGAAACTTTAACATTGAATGCGCAAACGACTCAAATATTAGTCACACAAAGAGCAATGGAGGGATGCATGCCAGGTAGAAGATATAATCAAGTCTGCGAAGAATATGAAGTGGAAATGGGCCGGTCACATAGCTAGACGAGCAGATGGAAGGTGGACGACAAGTGTACTACAATTGATTCCTAGAGAAAAGAAACGACCGAGACGACGTCCAAATGTAAAATGGGTAGATGAAATCAAGCGTTTTTCAGGAGCTACATGGATGAGGATATCAGCAGACCGAGATATGTGGAAAGAAAAGGGGTAGTCCTTCATCCAGCAGTGGATAGAAAACGGCTGAATATGATGATGATGATGATATATATATATTGATAGGAATGTTATTTCCCACTTTATAAATTATCTCACTCTTAAATAAGACACTACTGGCTCAGCTCAAGTTACAAAGAGAGAAAGATTCACTAACGTTCTTTATCGTAGCTATAACACAACTGAGCAGTACAATTTTAAATAGACCACTTTTCCTCAAACATCAGAAGATAAGAAAGTTTGAAATAAAATATGTAAACATGATAACATAAGGTCATCAACTGCCCTCTTGTGATCTCAATATGTGAACAGCAACAGTCAATCACAGAGCTAGAAACGGCGGCCATTTTTTAAAATCTATATCTACTAAGGTTTGTTTGTAGATATAGACATATATATAGGTTTGTTTGACGTTTACTGAAGTATAACAGGAAAATTGTGTAGAGTGTTTTCAACGCTAAGGTAGGGACGGAGGAAAAGTATAGACATACTATATAGAAATACAGCCTTCGCGAAATCATCAACAACAATGGAGAAAGACCGATAACTTTCGTGAGACCAAGAAGTACGAACTGGACATACTAGCGATATAATAGAAGTTCAATTGGAGTGTCAAGATAGTATAGCATCCGACAGGGCAAACACACTTTCTACTACGGGAGAACACAGTCTCACAATTTCGGAACCGGATTTCTAATTAAGAACAGTATACTTTCGGCGGTTCAGAATGTAGACTTCGTAAAAGAAAGACAATCGAACGTTACGATATGTACTCGATGGTGCAACACGGTTTTAATAAATGTCCATGCGCCGACCGAGTATACTAGTGATAACGACAAAGAAACATTTTACGAAGAGCTAGAAAGGTTGTTTGATCGATTACCGAAGTACAATAAGAAAATTCTATTGGGTGACTTCAACGCTAAGGTAGGTAGGAAGGAAAAATATAGACCTACTATAGGCAAATTCAACCTTCATGAAATAACACACAACAATGGAGAAAGACCGATGACTTTCGCGAATTCGATAAACCTACCAGTAAAGAGCACATACTTTGAATACAAAGACACACAAATACGCATGGATATCTCCAGAGGACAAAACTCACAATTAGATCGATCACGTATTAGTAGATAGATGAACACACACACCAACATAATGAACGTTAGAGTTTACAGAGGAGCGGAAGGTGGCAACGACCATCAGTTAGTGATCACAAAAGCGAGGGAAAAGTAGTGCATCGTGATCAGGGAAAGCAATGGATCAAAACAACTGAAATTAGAAGATAAACGATGAGATAATCTGAGCGTGAGAGCAGATTACGACTCAAAATCTCAAATAGGTTCGAAACCTTAGCCGACTCTACTAATAATAAAGATGTCATTAATAATAAAGTTAATGTGAATAAGATGGTGCAGGCAATTCGTGATTCAGTGAAGGATGCAGCGAAGAAACGTGTAGATGACAAGAAACGGCAGAAAAACAAAACTTAGTTTGATGAAGAATGCGTTAAGCTTCATGAGGAACGAAAACAAACAAGGCAAAAATGGCTAAATAATAACACCGAAACAAATACCAACCACTACAGTAACACGAAATTTAACGCCAAACGCGGGTTTAGAAACAATTTAGTGAGAATATCTTACGCACAAGATTCAGGAGATAGAGGAAAACGGGACGACAAATAACATTCTAAATCCATACAAAGGGGTAAACTCGTTTAGAAAAGGTTATCAGCCGAGGATAGGGATTATTAGAAATGAAAGTGGAGATCTTCAGGCGGATCTGACTAAAATTATCACGGTGTGGAAAAGCTATTTCGATGAACTTCTTCACGTACCAAATAATTAAGATTTGGAATACCGAAAAAACTTGCTTAACCAATAAAGATGTCTCAGCAACACATAAGGAGAATACATATAGATACTGTAATATGCCAGATGGTTTCGAGATTTACAGAAGACTGAAACATGGTGATTCCTTGTCACCACTATTCCTTAACTTTGCCTTACGTTACTGAAAATATCAAAAGGGCAAATAGGACTAATGGCTCTAACCAACTGTTTGTATACGCGGATGATATAGATTCAATAGGGGACGATATAGATATACTACAAAGTAACACCGGTGAACGTAGAGAAAACAAAATACATGAAAACTCGCAGAACAAGAGGATGAAGGAAATAGAGACACATAATAATTAAGAATGACATCATAGTGAAAGCAAGCGGATTTAAATAGTGGATACATATATAACAAGCAATAACGAGGTTAAGGTAGAAATAACAAGTCGCTTACGCCTACGCACGGGAGTAATACAACGAAAGCTGAGTGCTGTTCTGCCTGTAATATTTGTGTTTGCGAAAATCAGAGGAAACAAACAGGGAAACCCAGGGAAACAAACACGAGTTGCGTCTGCTTGAAAATAAGGTTTTGAGAAAAATAAATGGACCAAAACGGGATGAGGTGACAGGAGAATGGAGGAGACTGCACAATAAAGAACTGTACAGACTGTATAATTCAGCCGATATTATAAGAACAATGAAATCACAACGGCTAAGATGGGCAGGCCCAGTACTGTAGTCGAGGTTATACGCAGATATACGCCGTATACCTTCTGGTTAACCTGAGACATTAGCGTATACGTTCTGCTAAGATGCGTACTTGCATTTCATTTATTTATTGAATTTGGCTATGACTCCGGTGACTGTCAAATACTTTTTGTTCACATGATCGGAAACAAAATGTTGAGAAGGGGAAAACTTCATGATGCACATCAGTATTAATCGCCACCTGTTAAGTACTATAATTGGTAGAAATGCACACAAAGTGTACAGTTAATTTAAACAGTATAGCTATTTTTTACCTTAATTGGTCTCAAAAAATTCTAGCACTAGTAGTTCCTGAGTCGAAAGTTGTCGATGGACGGACAGAGCGGGTGCATAAGGGTGAATCTACATTAGGTTACATTTCTCTGTGTGCACATGTTGGTGAGGACTATCTCGAAACGACGAAATCATCGGTCGTTTCTTTCCTACTGCGAACTTTGAAAACAGAAAACAAGACTAATGGATATATTCGCATAATTAATTAGTGCAGAAATTACTATATTTGTTGGCAGAATGTAAATACAATAGGTTGAAACACACACACGAAAGAAGAAACATATAAGAGCCGAAATGATTTACATGTGTTGCCTTAATCAATTTGCAATATTATTGTTAACACTGGTCATAGGGTTGCCAGATTCTATAACTACGAATGGTCTTGGATTCAACAAACGTTTCAATATGTACTCACATAGCACGAAATATTTCCGGTACGGTATGTTTTAAAAACATTTTCCTTATTTTCAAAACAATTTCTTTTTCTGGAAAATGATTGAAAAAGAGTTTTTAAAAATATTTTATTTCATACGCGCAAGCATTTTAACGTCTCTAGGTTATTTTATAAATATTTCCATCAATTATATATTTTTAAAAATGGAGTTCACAATATAAATTCCAGTATTGTTTCAAGCTTTTTCTCCAATGTGCTTAGAACAAATCCATACACGTCATATTTCGTCAACATGTATAAGGACACTTTTCATAAACCTATGTTTAACAACATTAGGACATTTTGAAGTTTACCAACATGGAATTTCGAGGTTTATCCCACAAAGCTAATGAAAATAATTTTAGTTCTTAGTATCTGGTAACGCTGTGAACAGTGATAACAAAAACATTGCAAAATGATTGGGACGGATATAAATAATTTCGGGTATTTTACATGTATTTGTGTGTTTACGTACTACAGCGTCTTGTGCCAACAAATATACTAATTTCTTCAGTAAGTAATGGCGCGTACTCTTTGTCTCGTTTTCTGTTTTCAAAGTTCGGAGTAGTAAAGTAACAACCGCTGATTTCGCTGTAATGAGGCAGTCTTCACCAACATGTGCACGCACAGAAATTTAGCCTAATGTAGACTTACCATAAAGCCTCACAACATTGATTCTAAAGCCTAAATAAACGGAAACGTACACTTCAAACAAATGATTGGGTTAATTCAACACTTTTCGGTGTCGCAGGGCGACCACCACTATTTGTATTACAACAAACGTGATGATTTCGGTGATTATTCAGCACTGTAATTGTGCTAGTATGACACCCTGTGCTCTGTTGAATTAGTATTAACAAATTATCCATTGTATTGAATCACTGAAACCAACACTGTTTGTTGTATTGATTTAACACCAACAAACAAGTGGTGGTCGCCCTTCGGCACAGAAAAGCGTTTAATCAACAGAGCCATTTTTTAGTGTCGTTTTCGCTTACGGGTTCATAAACTAAAACATTCACAGCGTATACCCTATGAAAATTCTAGGACTACAGCACTGGGCAGGCCATATAGCTCAGATAAGAGAAAGACGTTGATTATATTCTATCAACTTGATCAGTCAGAGGGAAATAGGTGGCAGGGGGGAAGGGCTTGACGTCGTTGGGAGGACAATATTAGAAGCGATCTTCGATAGGTGATTTTCATGAAGAAAGTGGCTTGATCTTGCCCAGTTTAGAATTGTATGGCGATGGTTTGTTACTGCTGCGATGAACTTGAGAGCTCCATAAGCCATAAAGTTAGTTATTTTCGAAGTCAACTCGAAGTAACGAGGCTACCCAAGTACTTGAATGATTCCTACGTTCCTCGTTGTATCTTCCACGTCTCTATCACCAAGCTATCCAGTATACAAGTACTAAGATAATTGCATCTGTTCCAGTTTCTTTTCCATCATAACAACATTCCGTGTTAAATTTTCCTTCCCGACTTCGATCATAAAGTTTTATCTTATCTTCATCCCAAACTGTGTCCCGACATTATCTCCTTCTTTACCATCTGCAACTCCATAGAGTTAGGAAGAAAATAGAGAGAACATACATGACGTCAGATGAAGCCAAATTACGGTTCATCGGCAGCCATCTTGTGTGGCCCCATTAGAGTCCCTCTATACCGAGTACTGTGAGGATTACCTTTTTCGATAGGAGGATGAGTGCACCTCAGAGAGGCAATACTCGGAAAAGAGTGTATCTAAATATGGGACCAGTTAATATGGCCGAAATGCCTCGTCCCTTCCGTCTCTTGGGTTCATTCCCCTCTCTAACAAAACAACCTAAGGTTCCTTCTATTTATATTCCTAACTCTATGTGCAACTCTGTTACCTTCCGCCATGTCTTCCGCTGTTGAAGTTGAGTTACAGAGAGAGCAAATTCTAGCCTTTGATCTTCCAATGATATCAACATTAAATGGGCAAAATCAGTGTTGTATTACTTTTAATCACTACTTAAGTTACGCTGGGAGAAATATTATGATTAGAAGCAAGATGGTTTCTATGAAAGGCATCCATGCATTTTGTTTGCATATCATAAATAGTCGTTAAGCAGCTGAAATTACTCACGTTTGATAATAATTACAATAATCTCAAATATAAACATAAACTATTCAATGTAACGATTATCGCAGGTTTCTTTATTTTCCTCGTTTTAATAAATTATGCATGATTCTGTCTAGTTGCCATTCGAATTAACAATTTTATTTACTGCTTCTGAATGAATATATTAGAGATTCAGAAAGCGTGAACCTGAGAAAGGAAAGGGAGAAACGGAAAACTTGTTTAAATATAATCACAACTAAAATGTTTACTAAAATTTTCGTACGATTGAGGTAAATAAATTTGTTCAGAATGAACGGTCATCCTGTACTCGTATCAGAGTTGCCACAGGCCTAGCCTTGAAGTGGGCTAGAAAATAGTACCAAATTGAAACAAATTGAACTGAGTTCAATTGTTTCTACGCCAGTATAATACATGGCTCTATAACTCAAAGATAAAAGACATTCACTTATTGTTCATTCTACTATGTTTCGTAACGAAGCATACTGTGTTGTTCTTATATGAAGATCTGGGTCTTGCGAAACAACCAGTTGTTGGTAATTACAGCTTCTGCCGTGAAATATGCGAAGTCATCTGCTCGCAAACCAAAAACATCCTTGGAAGTGGACGACCTGGAACAACCGTGGAAGTAAATTAATGTTACAGAGTCCGTAAATAAAAGAGGAAACAGTTATCATCTTTGGTATGTATTGCGGGGAAACCAAACGCGCCTCTATTTCAAAGTGCCCAATAAACCAAAACGGTACTATGGCCATATACAGGGTGTTCCGGGAATAAACCTAGAAACTTCGAATACGTGTTCCTGACTGTAAAACAAGAAAAACGTTTATCTTGGACTTTGGTCGGAAACGCTATTCCGGAACTAGCGCCAATTTAAGATATTTAGTGAAAGTTGTCGCAGGTTGGCTACACTATGGCTATTACATTATTCGACAGTTTCAATGAGATGTCAACAATTTCGTAGAATTGGAATGTCTCATTTCAGTATCGAAAAAAATGTCATGACGTAATAGTTGGCTCTGTAAATACAACGGCCAAACCACCGTTTGCCAAGCCCAAGCATGGTGCATTGGTAAGACGTTGGCTTACTAAATAGAAAATCCGGGTTCGAATCCCGACGGGGGCAAGATATTTTCTTCTTTTTCCATTCAAAATATATATTATATGTTCATATTTATTACTAATAATTGCTTAAAAGGCTACTAAAAGCTAGAATGTATTAAGGGGGCACGGTGCGTTTGAAGGGAACCAGGCAGCGTCAGGCGCGCACCCCGGTTAGCGATGGACATATGCTAAAGTGCTGTTAACATTCTATTCCACTTGTAGATGTCATGTATCCTTACCTTTTCCACTCCCGGAGCCAATTACTACGTCATAGCATTTTTTCGATGATTATATAAGACATACGTCGTAGAAGTAGTAGAAGGTTGACGGATGCAGTGAGCAATTGAAGCGTGATACAAGAAAGGCAGGACGATTCAGCAAAGAGGAATACAATGATACCGTTTTCGTGTATGGTCATTGCAATGGTAGTGGAAGGGCCGCTGTGGAGGAATATCGATGATTTCTTAATTGATACGTTCCATACCATACCGCATTTCATAATGTCTTTAGTACCCTACGTGAAACTAGTGCATTACCCAAAGGTAAAGAAGGAGCGTGAAATGTACGGTGGTGGTGATGATGACGTACTAGAAGCAGTACAAAGAAGCCCGCACACAAGTATTCGACGAATAAGCATGCGAACTGGCGAGTCTCCAACTCAGGTGTGGTGTATTTTGCACAAGGATGGTTACTACCCTTTTCATCTTCAAAGAGCCCAGCACCTCTCAGATAGGGACCGCCAGGCACGTGTAAATGGTTGCGCCAACACATGAATAATATCTTTCCATACATATCGTTCACGGACGAAGCAACATTCACTAGAAATGGACTAAACAACACGAAGAAAATCCTCATTATATTTCCGTCAGTAACTTTCAAGTTCGTGTTTCTGTGAATGTATGGTGTGGTGTAATTGGGCCGTACGTGTTTGAAAACACATTAAATGCAGGACGGTACAGGGATTTTCTAACCAACCAACTACCTATATTGTTGGAGGATGTCCCACTAGACGTACGAAGACCAATGTGGCTATAGCAGGACGGATCACCGGTGCATTTCGAACGAGATGTCACATACTTATTGAACAATAGCCTCCACTGGCCTCCGAGGTCACCGGACCGAATACATTTGGATTTCTTTCCTTTGGGAAATATTCAAGAGGACAGTCAGGACAAACCTGAGCCACAGAACCAAATGTTGGAGCGAATAAATTAGGTTGGTGGTACAATTCGCGAAGAGTTACACCTCATGCGATGGCAAAATTCAATGGTGCTGAATTGGGTAGAATCGTACCAACTTATTTACAAAAGGGGCTGAAAATGTCAGCGTGGTACCAACGGGCCGATGAATGAGAAAAAGGGCTGAATTTGATACAATTGCACCAAGTGTGGTAACACTGACTCGTGTGGTATTATTATACGTATTATACTCACTTCTGTGAAATTAAGCATATTACTTTCTTCCCCTCGATATTGAAAATAATGTGTGTGCTACAGCGTTTCTTTCTGGTATTGTTGTTGGGTAGGAACCATCCAACATTATAGGAAATTGAAAACACAAGTAAGTATCTCATTCAGTACGCAGAAAACAAATCCAAATTTAAAACTAATTATTTTCATTTGGTCTATACCATTTGAACAAAACGCACTTTCACGTAGTCAACCGAACGCTAAATAAATGTAAGTGGCTCAAGCAGAAAGATACATTAAGACTCCAAAACAGAAATGCGTTTCTTAGTATTTACAGGAAAAAACTCATCCGCACAACACCGTTTTTCTTCTACGAATAAATCCAATTTCGAAATTTATAATTAGCTTTCCAGGATCTAACATTAGAATCCAGGCTCAATATCTAACATTATGCCCTTTCCCATAGATGTTGCTGTTACTGACAAACTCATTTATTCATATACATTTCTTCTACGTGTTTCTAGAAGAAAGGTGCAGACGCAGATGGCTGCATTCTCCCTTAATCTATAAATCTATAAAATATCGGTACTGCAATAAAAATGTTTATTTGTATTAAAATCTTTCAGTGACTGAGATGCAGTGGTTATTTGTTGCCGTGGAATATTGGATAATTAGAATAGGCAGCCATATACAGAGTATTTCAGAAATGTGCAGCAATATTTCAGGAAAGGATTCCCTATAGCATAACCATGGAAACATTGTTTTAATCCTTGTTAAAATACGTAGTTTAGGAGCTACAGGCATCTAAAGTTAGCGAGGCACCGTCACGGATGACATAATATTTCTACGAATAATGACGTTGGCTTAAGTGACAATCAGAGTTTTGCCCTAAGTATGTTTGATGGCCAATGATTCGAAGGAATTCCGTAAAAAACAAACAAAAAAAATCATTTAGATGGAACCAATCGCATCAGCGGAAGGCACGTACATAATTCTTCTTACAAAAGCTAAGACACCTGCAAGTGAGAGAAATCAATTAAAATATCAGTTGGAACCAGCGCTGGATTACGCTATTTCGGGTCCATGTTATTGACTTTGTTAGGACCCCTGTTACCTATCTCCTGTGGTCGTAAGAGTAACTGATTTACCTTGGTTGGGGGGCCTGAAGCAGTAGGGCGCATGCCCCTTTAGCTCCTCCGTTAATCCGGCTCTGCTTGGAACTGAAATGCAGTAACTAAATTGCTAAATTATATATAAGATCTAAATGTTGAACATTTTAATTATTAGAGACGCATTAGAAATCCCCATTAATATTTTCTTATTTGGTTAAATTATAGCAGAGCTACGAAATTTCAGATACGGCTCATCTTGCTCGCAAGGATGTACTCGTCTGTTTATACAAATACTGTGATTTGTGTTTACATTTCCAGACTAACGACAAACTCAGTCACCATTATTTTCTTGAAGAAATGTTTTCTGGCTGTTTCAAGTTCTTATATATTTACTTTACCTATCGTTCCAGATTTCTGGATAGGTTAAGCTATCAGTTCCAGAGTTCTGCATTATCACCCTTCTTTTAAGTCTCCCTAAATGCACCAGCATCTACTTTTAGGGTTTCTGTTTAGAAATCGATACTGAAGCGAATTGCATGTGAAGTGGCATCTTCCGCGCCAGCTCTTGAATGAAAACGATACAAGTAGAGAGGAAAGTCTCTTCCCTTTATACGCATGCATACTTTGATGGTCACGAAAGAGCGAGAAATAAGTCAGAGAGGGACTGAGCAAAGAACAAGGGTGGAAAACGTGTGTTACATGTGAGAGAATTTAAGGGGGAAGTGGAAGGAGGAATCTTAGGATAGAATCTGTGTGCGAGGGAGTGGAATAAAGCTCATTCGACTGTGAACATTTGATGGAGGATAGAAGGGGAGAGAGAAGCTGGATGAACACATCTCTGTGTGCTTCACAACAAACAAGTTAATCAGCTCTCTGTTAATCACTTTTACTCCCTCCGTTTCTAGTGAGGTGATGTAAAAAGAGAATTGTAATAAAAGAAAAAAAGAGTTAACTTGCAGAATAGGTAATCATAAAATCAGTGGTGCATTTCAGCCGTAGCTGACTCTGGAGGACCCTGGTGGCGCTAGGGAACTTCCTGAAAGTTGTATATTTATGGGAAATTTATACAATGCAGGATGTGAGGTCGCCAGGGCACTTTTTGTGTAGAAATGCAGCACTGCATAAAATCTTTCCCGGGTAACAAAACTGTATATGATAATTGCCACACTATTTCAGGTAGAGATATTCGATTTGTGACATGTTGGAGCTAAGGTCACCAAATTGCAGATTCGTTTCTTTTCCTGATGAGATTACTTTCGCATCAATAGAAATATGAACCCGCGCATAAAATTCATACATGGGGTCACATCACAGAACTAAAGGTTTGTTTCTCAGAACATGAGGAACACCCAAAGGTTAGTGTTTGGTGCTGTGTAGTGCACAATAAATTCATAAGACCTTTTTCCTTCGTTAAACATTATCTAACCAGCCATTAATATTACCGATATCTGCAGTTACATTTAATACTTTAACCCAAGCATCCGTTGGAAGAGTTTATGACTTTGTCCTGTAATGCCTACAGACATTGCAAACCTGCTAGCGACTCGACGACCATTCTTGTTGAGATTCTAGTGATTCTGATTTCCAGAATAGCAGTTGTAACGGGCACATTACACATCATCGAGATCTTCTATGGCATCATAGTTCTAGAGAACTACGAAAAAGAAAAATGACGATCGGATTTAGGTTTTACAGCCGAACTGAAATTTTTAGAGACTTTAGAAACTTAAAATCAATAAAATATATGTTAAATCTATTTTGACGTGGTCCAAAGCCGAGAAAGAGAGAGAGAAATAACTTAAAAAGAAATGGAATGTGGAACCGATCAAAAAGTAGATTTAGTGACAGCACTACCATCGCATTCATGTCTAGTTTCATATTTTGTAGAGGTTATAGTAAAGAATACGACTTTCACGTGAAGTAAAAGTCTTCGTTCGGTTTACACTAATGTAGAAACATGTCTTCTACAGTTTTGGTTGCAACCATTCCAACTCGAATATGATTCAAATGCCTTAGACTGAGCCTGTACTATCCATTCATATAAATCATGCATGGATTTACAAGACTAGAAGAACTACAGCACGATGTTCAGTTGAATCCAGTATGTATGGTAGATGTTCCGGTGTTTAAGTTCTTCCCAGAAGAAGAACGGCAAAGGAAAGCTCGTTTCCTTTTCCCGTTAACTTGAAGCCTTGTAACATTTGACAGGTCTTTCGCGTTCTTCGTATACACTATATCTCGTAAAATGTCTGTGGTGTGGATTATTCTACAGTTGAAGACAGCTTATGAATAAAACATGGATCCTTTTATTTCTCTTTGTCTCCTTTATTATTATTCCTCTTTATCCTTCCTTCTTTGAATCTTCTCCTCCTCTTGCTGAGGTCAGAGTCCAAGGGCTGTGTCGGGGTGTGTAATGTGAAAGGTGTGAGAAGAGTGGGTGGAGATGAGAATGTGTAAAAGAAGGAAGCACACTCAAACATCCGCTGCTGAGACTCGGAGAGGGAACACATCGTGTCAGGCTGACAGCCAGTACCATGTTTACAAAGGGAACGAAGGATTCGGCTTTTGCTTTGCTTTTGGTGCCTCTGTCTGCTCTGACAAGCATCGGGGGATTTTCCTTTGAGTTTTGTACTCACCAATATAACATTGTTTCCAAATCCTTCCTCAATGTTTCCGCTAACGTTACCGTAATAATATTGGTCATCATCTGACGTACTACTTTTCGAACAACTGCTAGAGTAGCAATGGAAATCAGTACAGATTTGCAGAGAATGGACATCAAAATTAGGGTTGGTAAAAAAAAATGAGTGAATATAAAAACCTAAACCCAATAGAACAATATTTCGGTAGTAGCAAGCTTTCAATTTTCCTATCAGAAGTCATATCATGTAGTGGTTATTTCAGGGTTGTATACATATATCCCTGTATAATGGAATTGTTATATAATAATAATAATTCACAGTCATATTCAATCCACTACTGGATAAGGTCTCTCGCGGAGAGAGGAGTTGGTCTATTGCTCCCGCGATGATCAGATGCTGGGAGAGGAGAGCCGAAGCTCTCAACTGTGATCGACCTGAAAGTCTGTTTGTTTGAACGCTATACAGTTCCACACTCCTTGACAGATTGGAACAAAATTTGACACACATATTCCTCAAAACCTAGAAGGTTAAATACAGCATTAAGAGAACTCCTTGCTCCTATCCCCACTATTTAACATTTTTCAAAATATTTCAAAATCTAAGAGGATTATAAAAAATTTTCGAAAGTGCACTAGTACTTACAAATTATTATGAAATCAAATGGACAGCGATCTCAAGATCTTCTCCACAGATGAGTGACACGTATTCAAAGATTATGACGTCATTATTAACTTGAAGTCTCAGTACTAATCTATGGAGAAGATCTGGAGATGGCTGTCCATTGGATTTCATAGTAATTTGTAAACACTAGTGCAATATGTTCTCAAATTTTTGATAATCCTCTGGATTTTGAAATATTTTAAAAAATGTTTAAAATGTGGGGGCAGACGCAAGGAGGGCCCATGAAAAGTTGCCCCGAAATGGGATGAAACTGGTTGGGTGGGGTTGCAACTCGGAAACCGCTCGAGGTAGAGACTTGATATTTGTCATAAGAATTCTTCGTTTCAATTCAGTAGCAACGACTATCTTAGTTTTTCAATTCATCACCTCCCCCCGGGGTGTGAGAGGGGGCGAATGGAACATGAGAACTCAAAAACTGTTAAACTTAGATACTTGAAATTTGGCATGCGTGTTCTTTTGGACAAAGAACAATTAATGACACTATTAGAAAATAGCAAAAAAAAAAAGTATTGGGTTGAAAACGATTCGTGTTCCAAAAAAATTGACTTTGAATCTTGAAATAAATTCAGTTTTGGATCAACACTGTGAGTGAACAAAACGAGCTCTAAGATATTTACACATTATCTATTACTAGAAAGGACGAAAGGGGGAATTCAGGGACAGAATAAAAGAGATGTTAATATTTTTAAAGCGTATTACCGTGACGTTTACATCTATAAAAATAGTTCCTTTTTCTTTCAAGATAGCGACAAAAATGAGAAATTAAATTATTCGCGTTTCGCCAAGATGATCAAAAGATTCGCAAGAGACAAAAGAATTTCATTCTTTCCTAAATTTTGCATAATTTATGATACTGTTACCGGCTAGTTCCTCATAAAAAAAAATCGACATAGATTAAGGATATGAATGCTTCGTTTACTTTGCTCATGTACTCTTTACGGGTTATTAAATGTGTGTAGTTTTGCAAATATTTAATATTTATGAATAATAATTAGTGATCCTTGAATAACTTAATGGATGTTGGGATTTGCACTTTTCTAGAGCAAACACCTTCCCAGTTAGCATTTACCGTCAATTTTTACTTTCCAAAGTCATCTTCGTACGATTAACATATAAAGGAAGAAAGTTAATGTCTGATTTGCGGGGGAAAGACAGAAATTTTCAATTCTTGTGTAAATATTATGCATAGAGAAATTATCAAATATTGTGACAGAAAGCTTGTATACGTCAATGTTCTTTTCTTTTGGAATAGTTAACGAGCTCATCACATTGCGGTAAACGTCTCTACCATTATTGTTAAGCAAGACATTAGAAATTTTACGAAAATTCTTCACAAAAGAATGCAATTTGTTCCACATTTGCATAGTAAATCAAGAGCGGCAAAAACTTTTAAAAGGACTCAATTATCATCTCGTTTCGCTAAACAGTTGGAAAACCCTTGCGGCTTCCCTTTCGTTGTCTTGGATTTACAATGAGCTTGTCCGTTATGGGTTATATTTTGTCTTCGTCTCTCTTGGAATAAAAAAGGATGGATGGAATACCTGAAACGTTCCTACTGCAACTTCTTGCATAATTTAAGAGCTCGTTGTTTTGTTTCTTCCTGCATAAACGAACGTTAAGTTTTTTTGTTTTTTTTTAAAAGAAGGGTAATTATTTTTCAACGGACTCTATTATCCTTGATAAAAGAGGCTATGAATAATAATTTTCATTGATCTTCGTTTGTTTCTAACTGACAACGCAGAAACATTTTCTTGTATAGTTAAGGCGTAGTATCAGTACATATTTGTAAATGCAAGTGAACTGAAGCTAGTGTAATACAGCATTATCCAAAGCGAGAGTCCTCAGATTGACTTTACTGGAGCTTACTTCTATGGAACTGTGTGACCCTTCCTAATGCTGACCCTATAAGACCGTAACTTTTGTCCGCGGGAGTTGATTGGCAGGAGTTTTCATTCTCTTCTGAGGAGAAAGAGAAACTCATACTACTTCGACGTGTTATCAATTGTTGTGTCAAAATCATGAAGAACGATAGTTCTTCGAGTGACGCTCACAAACGAGTCTGTTACTCACATATATACATCTAATTTCGGATCTAGCGAATTATAAGCCTGATTTTGATGCTTGAACTTGCATTTGAAAGGTCTTTGCCATAGTAAGATACAGGAATAAAATTGGGGTCGGTAGGACCTCCCTAGGATCCCCTAGGACGGTTTGAAAGAATATAATATTTCACAGGTCTGATTATAGCATTGACTCCAGACTATATATATGTGGCCGAATCTACGCTTCAATACCTTTCAAACGGTGTATCACACGTCAAAATCGGTGAAGGGTTCAAAAGTTATGACTTTTTTTTAGCCGAATCACAGAATTTTCACAAATGATCGAAAAGTGTGTCTGTCATTCTGTGCCTTTTTGCTTTAGCCCCAAATGGTTGGTACCAGGGGTGTTCTTTTTTTTTGGGAGGGGGGGCAATTCCGGGCCTCGCAGAGGCAAATTGATACTTATTAGGTAGATTTCGAAGAAAAATATACCTATTGAGATCGGTACGATATGAAAGTATGTATCATCATCATATTCAGCCGTTTTCTATCCACTGCTGGATGAAGGCCTCCCCCTTTTCTTTCCACATATCTCGGTGTGCTGATATCCTCATCCATGTAGCTCCTGAAAAACGCTTGATTTCATCTACCCATCTTACATTTCGACGTCGTCTCGGTCGTTTCTTTTCTCTAGGAATCCACTGTAGTACATTTGTCGTCCACCTTCCATCTGTTCGTCTAGCTATGTGACCGGCCCATCTCCACTTCATCTTCTTCGCAGTCTTGATTACATCCTCTACCTTTGTTTGTGCGCGAATCCATTCATTTCTCTTCCTGCCCCTCCTGGTTATTCCTAGCATGCACCTCTCCATTGCTCTTTGTGTGACTCTCAATCTTTGAGTCGTTTGCGCATTCAATGTCCAAGTTTCGCAGCCGTACATCATGAGTATATATATTAACACGCTAGCGGCCATAATTTTGAAGATATAAACGCTGGGGCTATTGAAATCAAATTTGGCATAAAGGTACAATATCACCATTTGATTACGAAAATGTTACCTAAAGACGCCATCTTGGATCCAAAATGGCGGAAGTAAGAAATCTATTTTCCATATCGTTTGAGCTAGAGATACGAAATTTGACACAAAGGTGTATTGTCACTAGTAGTTCAAGAAAATATTACGAAATGTTGAAAAAGTCGCCACCTTGGATTCAAAATGGCCGCCGAACCCATTGTTGTATAGAATACACTGCCTAAACAGCTGCAGCTAGAAATATCAAATTTGGTGACAAGGTACATTATCATTTGTATGTTACTAAAATATTACATGATGTATCCAAAGACGCCATCTTGGATCCAAAATGGCGGACTAAAAATGCATTTTCCACGCCGTTTGAGCTAGAGATACGAAATTTGGCATAAAGGTGCATTATGACGAGTAGTTTACTGAAATATTACAACATTTGGGAAAAGTCGCCATCTTGGATCCAAAATGACCGCCCAAAATTCAATTTTGCACACCGTTTGCGTTGGATAAATGAAATTTTACTTGAAAGTGTACCATTACAAGTAGGTGACGACAATATAAGAAAACTTTCAAAAAGTCGTCAACTTGGATCCAAAATGGCCGCACCAAAAACCCAATTTCCAAATCATTGAAGGTAGAGAAACGAAATTTTCTTTGAAGGTGTATGGCCAAGAGTAGGTTGCAATAAATGGGGCAAACCTTCCTTTTGGGGGCGCAGCCCTCGGTGGGAGGGTGCAGATGGATACCATGGTGGTGTAGTGCTGCAGGGAGAATTTGGTTAAGATAAAGGAGGACCATCCTCTCAAAAGCACTGAAGTTGGGGGGCGAACCCCAAGCGAAACAAAGCGAGTATATATATATATATATATATATATATATATATGTCTTGTGTGGTATCGTTGAACAGCTCTTGATGAATAATCTACAAATCAATAAATAGTTTCTCGATAGCTCTCATATAAGGCGAGATTTGAATTTTTGAAAAAAAAAAAAAAAAACTTCGAGATCTACCTCAGCCTGTAGGCCTACCGAAAGGGATTTTTTAAATAGGAGTTACGGTTTTCGAGATACGGATACTATTATGGTCCAAAATCGATCTTTTGTGTGAAGACTATGCGTTTTTTAATAGGCAGACTTAAAAAATAAGTAATATCAGTACAAAAACCCTTTCGGGATAAACGGAAGAGCGACGCAAAAATTATACTCACAAAAGAAGTGATATCCATTTTGCGAGTGACTAACTTTTTGTCACTGTGGCGAAAGGGAGGGTACTAATTCTCTTAATTTTATTAGAAAGAAAACACTTTCGCCATAGTGACACGAAGAAAGTCACTAACAAAATGGATATCGCTTCTTTTGTAAGTGCGTCACGCAAGCTTGCATGTAAATCAGCCCTTACGCCACACTTCAATCATATTTCGATTTGTTACTTAGGGATCGGAATACGCATTGATTTAGATAACACAGACCCGACCCGACCCGTTGAGATCACTAACTGGAGCAGTTCTAAAGGAAAATCGATTTTTTTTTGTGTGTGTTCAAGATTTTTTTCGAAATCGATGCGTATTTCAATTCTTATTCACTAGAACATTTTGTTCGGGAGGTTCTGGGTTCAATCCCAGCAGCTAACCATCCTGACTGAGATTTTCTGACAGTTTTTCCCGTCACACCAGACAAGTGCCGGGATGGCACCTTTTAATTAGGCCCTGGCCGATTCCTTTTCGCATCCTTCCCCTCCTTTATCCCGGCCTGAGCCGTACATGCCTAAGGGTCATAAATAATTTTTTACTCAGACTAGAACATTTTCGTTTCTTTTTAGTTGTACTATCAAGTGGTATATTCCTCACACACAATTTTCTTGAATACTCAGTAATTGTTCTTTCCTGTAAGTGAAAATTCTGAGTTACGATCTGTAAACGAGAAGACAAAAGCATGATTTTGTACAAAAGACACAAAATACTAGTAGGATTTGAAGAGAGAGAGAGAGAGTAAAAAAAAAACTTTAAATGAAACCACAGAAATCCGGAAATCCGGACATAGTTTACCTATCAAACTGAGTACAAGAGTGTCCTTGGTACTCCAGTCCTGGGCACCTTGGGAAGGTAAAGGCAGCTGCACGTGAGACTGACCACCCGACCTCACTCCTGCCATAGGTCGAGAATATCTTGAGCGTTCCCTCTACATCCCTCATGTGCCGTTCACGGCGCGTGTGCAACGTACAGGGGACATTATACTTAAAAAAAAAAAGTTTTCTTTAACTTTTTGTGTGTTCAAAGAGAAAATTTTCAAATTGTCTGATGTGGAGAATCATGCCACTTATGCTGAGTCGCCTTGCGAATGGTTGCAAATTGCTACAACCTTTATCCCGTACTATTCTTTAAAATAATAAAATAATATGTTGTTAAAATTACACGTTGTTTCCTAATCTTATTTATGACGTTGAATACTAGGAAACGAATTGTGTTGATCAACCGATGTTTTCCCCGCAAATATTCACGATTCGTATTATCTCAAATTATCTTAACTTTTCGATCATTCTGTGTAGCAATTCTTTTTGATGACAGCCTAATCAGTCATTCTATTCAGTCTGAACTATTCGTGATTGATTACTTTAGAGAGAAGTTCCCACAGTCATCACACTGAAAGGGAGAGTTCTTTTGTAATCATTTTGAAAGTCATTCGTTTTGAAAAATATTTTTAACTTTTCGTCTCTTTCTCTCTCTCTCTCTCTTTATCTTTCTCTCTCTCTCTTTCTCTTTCTTTTTCGTTGTCTCTCTCTTTGTCTCTTTCTCCCTCTTTCTTTATCTTTCTCTCTCTTTCATTCTCTTTATCTCTCTTTCTCTCTCTCTTTCTGTCTCTCTTTCTTTCTCTCCCCTCTCTCTTTATCTCTCTTTCTGTCTCTTTCTCTCTCTTTGTCCCTTTCTCTCTCTTTATCTTTCTTTCTCTCTCTCTTTGTCTCTCTTTCTGTC
>JAGDQP010027624.1:0-13637 GCA_022664845.1 Lepisma saccharinum
AGTTAGTTAATATTTTAAAAGCATAATATACACTGGAAACAATATACAAGTTTGACAATACGTAAATACACTCCCAAATTAAACCTCACACTCTTCTGAATCTAAATATTGGATAAACTAGTAGTAAGAAGTAACCATTCCGATTCGATTTTACTTTGTATAAATTGAAAGTCCATACGAACACTGACTCTATAGTTGTATCGAAGGACTAGTAAAACCTTTAAGATTCTATAATAACATTAACCAAGAGGTATTACTATTCTAGGTGTTAGAAGTAACCTGTTTGACATCGCTCTGAATCTTAAATTATCGATCGATCCAAAAAATTCTTCGATCTCATTGTACATCAGAGTATATTTCTAAAATTTCACTATGAAATTGTTAAATATTTTCTTGTGTTGCAGCGTTAGAAATCTCTTGTAATTAACAAGATTTTTGGTGAACAAATTTTCAATTTAATTCATATAATTATCACAGAATAAACAACTTCGAAATCGGGTGTATTTTCTCCTAAAATAAATAATTATAAATAGATATGTATTTTTAATATTGAATTTATCTTTGAATTCCCACATAGCAAAATGACGTCCCAGGGATATCTGACGGATCTCCTGGCAGGATATCGGGACGTCCGTAGGACGTCCTGTTTAAGTCCCGTTTACATCCATGGGACGTATAGTTATAATTAATCCTTCGTGTAACTATACGAAGGCATATCCTTCGTATAGTTATAATTAATTAAATAATAATAGTACGGTCGATTTAATTTATAGAAATTCCAGGTAAGTAATCCCGCACGGCTTTCCGGGGGACATCCATACGGGATGAACTGTTTGTATTGCCCACAGAGTTATCCCACGGACGTCCTTAGGACATCGCTATGGGAGCAGGACCATTCTGACGGTAATGGGATCTAAATGGGACGTCCCAGGGACGTACTCTGCTATGTGGGTTCAGAATATGATATTTTCACATCTATGCACCACCAGTGTACGTTTCTAAATATTTATACAGATACCGTTCAGTGCAATTTCTGGTCAAATACTCAAGAGATGATGTATCAAGTGATGACTTTTGGAGTCATAAAATTGTTTTCCAATTGCATTACTACATTGACTACAAAATCATGAAATTGAAAATCGGAATAAATCTATTCCAGATTCCAATATGATGATGTAAAGGATTGAAATATTATTGTGAAAATAGATTTCATTCTTAGAATCAAGAAACTATCGTTCCCCGATCCAGCCCACCAGAGTACGTTTTGGAAATTGATATAAAATTCTTATAATTGCAGAGAAGAATATACTCGATGATTTGATTTGAGAATAAAAAATTTCGTCGATCTCATTCTACATCAGAGTATGTTCCCAAAAAGTCACTAAGGAATTGTTAAATATTTTCTTGTGTTGCAGCAGTAGAAAAATGTTGTAATTACTAGTGCTTTTGATGACCTAATTTTCAATTTCATGCGTGTAATGATTACAGAATCAATCGCTTTGAATTTAAGATTCTAAAATAAATAATTAAAAATTTATATATTTTTACTAACCTTGTATTTTTCTTTTTACTATAAAATTAACAATCTCGAAGTCAGATTGAATCTGTCCCAGAATCCAATATGTTATTTATAGAAGTAAATACATTATTAATATAATTGAATAGTCACCCATGTACGTTTTGAGAATTGCAATATAATCCTTATGTTTGCAGTGATGATTTGAATCGAGAATAAAAGACTGTTCTATCCCAATGTACATCAGAGTAAATTTTCAAAAATTCACAAGAAAATATTATCTTGTGCTACAATATTAGTATTTATTTGTAATTTTTAAGACTTTTGGTGAAAATATTTTCAATTTAATGCATATAATTGTCACATAATCAACCATTTGGAATCGGGATGTATCTTTTAATATTTTAAAGTGAATAATTATAAATAGATATATTTTTAATATTGGTTTTATTCTTATCATCGAAAATTCGACATGTTTTATTTTAAGCTCCAGCAGAGCACGTTTCTGAAATGTTTAAGGTACTTCAATTTTTGATCGAGAATGTTAGAAATGAATGCTCATGTCACGACATTTGGGAGTCTTTACCAATAGCTTCCAGTTGTATTATTGCATTTACAATAAAATGAAAGTATGCAGAATCGGAAAAATTGTATTCCAGATTCCAATATGATTTTAAAAAGAGAAATATTTTTGTGAAAATAGATTTCATTCTTAGGATCAAGAGATTAACATTCCTCGATACTGGTTATCAGAGTATGTTTAGAATATGGAAATATTATTATAATTCTTGTCTTACTGAGACTATTTCAGTTAACAGGTCAACGAAATTATAAAATTTCTTAGTTCCACTGATATAAATTACCCACCCATCTCTGGCACGTCAGCCACGATGAAAACTTTACAACGACGCTTTAACGATCATCTTAGCCCTAGTAGTTCAATGAGTTGAAATTTTTTCATAGACGGACAAACCGAGATAGATCTCCACAGTATTTGCTGCTGAAGCTTAATATTGTATTTCGAGTCCACTGAAACCACTCGAATCCACTGAAACCTGTAGTACGCGAGTTAAACATTTCAACGATTTCAAATTACGTATATTGTCAATGGAAACCTTGAAATGGGTATCATATTCCATCATGAGGGGTTCAAGTCAACCTCCACCGTCGTATCTCCCTATTGTTTTGAAGCAAAAGTGTATGGAAAATATTCAAATTATAATTATGCTCCAAATCATCTGAAATGTCGAATTGAAAATACCTGATTAAATATTCAGTTCTGAGTAGATCTCTTTCCCGAATCCACTGAGCACCGAGGTACGTTAATTAGAAATTTATTAACTAATAATAATTGTATTCTTAATGAAAAACTAAGAATGTATATCATATACTAACGTGGGAGGTTCACGTCGACTTCCTCGCTCTTCAATCGCGATAGTTTTCAAGAAAAAAAAAATATCAAAGGGAACGATTTACACTTATGCTCGAGGTCATCAAAATTCTGAGTTTGAGATTCCATGTTTAAACAAGTGAGGCGGAATCTCTTCGGTGCTCTACTGCTAGGATTTAGGAACGAACATTCCATTTATATGAACAGAGTTCCGTTGGGAAAATTACGGCGACTTTTCCAATGCCACTTTAGCCACCTTTCTCGGCTTACTAGTTCTTACGTTATAAACTACTTCCTATATCCGTAATCGATCTTGAAATTATGACGGTTCCTGCATCCCTGCTTCGAGCGCCAGTAGCAGTTTCGGGACTCCTCCGAACAGTCGCGGCTTCAGAACTAATACAAATAGTTGATGACAGGAGTTCTACCTTAAAGATATCTAGAAACACAAGGCAGCTTCCTTTGATAACAGTATAACACATGGATTCCCCAGGGACGAGGTATGCTTCCACGGTGGCTACTTACAAGGAGAAGAGATTTCCGTACCAATGGGCAATCTCTCGACAAGAGTAGATTGATCTCTCGAATAATCAAACAAATATAGTTTAATTTCTCGTATTTTCCAAGAGATTAACATTCCCTGGAAAACCAAGGGGCAGCCTCTCGCATTTACAATGAGTGCACAACTCTCTCGCCCAGCAAGAGAATATATCTCTATCGTATTCACCAAGAGATCACTACTCTCGAATTTCCATAAGAGGTGAAATATTGATTAAAATGAACCAAAAATATTTACTGGTTGGTGCACATATATTTGTGTTTCGGTACGATCTGCAAAGCAGAACCTGCTCCGCCAGGTTATGCTGGTCGGTACAATAAACTATAGCAAATGTTGTACTTTAACACTTAGTTATTCATTAATTACAAATAATTAATTAACAAAAGGTCTTTGTCAATGACCAAGTATCTATATCCCTTTACTAGATATTATATTATTAATAATAAAATTAAAATAACGAAGACCACAATTTTCTAAAGTTCGCAGTGTCGCACGCCATCTGTGGGGCACGCTGGTGATGACTGCCGCTACTTCCTCTGGAAGCGTGACCCGCTGGCTGTTACACGTGGCTCCCGAACGGGCTCCGAATCCAAAGTTTTCCTCTCGTTTGGCCATCAATTGTATCCTATATGCATTTATACACATTTCGCACACACCGTTCCACACTCCATTAGCGAACACCACCACGCACACTTATGTTCATACACACATCCTCACTATTATACACTATATACAAATACTGACGTCCGTATATCAGTCACACCATTTACTAGTTTCCTGATTTATCCCGAATTAATATCTCAATCCTTTCTAGTTCCATGCGCAACTCTTTGTTCGACGGCTCTAACATCATTACCTTTTGTAGGCTTCTTTTCGCTTTATCCACCCGTCCCAAACCTACGAGCGCCGCAGCACGACGTTGATAAGCTTTCAGATACCGGTCGTTGCATCTGATGGCTACGTTATAATCCAGCAAAGTTCGTTCGTAGTTCTTTTCTTTAGGCCAACATAAGTTCACTCTTTACACAGATAATAAGAGTTTGGCCACTCTACAGACTCAAAATGACAAGATTGGAAAGTACACCAAGTACAGGATTTTTCTGTCAGATTTCACTTTTGATGTACAGCACAAAAAAGGAACGGAGATGCCAGCAGATTGGAAAACACGGAAGACATTAAGAAGAAAGCAAAGAAACGGGAGAAGGATCTACCGCCAACCTAGAAAAAGTAACAGACAACGTGAAAACTTAGGAAGACCAACTTGCATTAGAAGACAGTGTTCTCATAACAGAAGATTTTTTTTCAAATGAAAAACTAAAGCAGGAACAGAAAAAAGACCAATTATATATTAACATCATTGCAGCATTAAACGGACAGCAGCCAGGAGATACAGCAACAATACGTGCTCTAAAGTATCATTGTTTAAAGGTAGGTGTGCTATATAGCAAAAGAAAACACCAAGAATTAGGTGAAATATATTTATTATGTATACCTAAAAGTATCATTCCGCAATGGTTTGAAGGTATACACAAAAAACCAAGCGCTGGACACCCTGGGTTGACTAAACTATACAGAACATCATTATAAAAATTTTACGTGTCATCTATGAAGCAAACATTAGCCTACTACTTGAAAAGATGTGACGAATGTCAACGCTATAAAACATTTCCTAAAAAGCCACAAGGGGAACTTCTGCATCACCCTGTACGAAATTTAGGTGAAAATACATCGTTGATACACTAGTACCTATAGTTTTCAATGGAAACGTCAAAAAGTATATCCATATAGCAGTGGAAAATGTGTCGCGCCTTGCGATAGCAAAAATAGTACATTCTATGGCAGCACAAACAGTCATAGATTTTATTGAGCAAGAAATAATTCTCAAGTATGGATGTTTTAATTCTTTGGTTTTGGATCAACATCCAATACACTCCAGTATAGCATTACGTAATTTCACAGAAAAGTACAAATTTGAACTAAGATTCAATCCAAGCTACTCGAACACAAGCACTGCCTTATGTGAAGTAACCCAGAAAACTATTCAATCGATACTCAAATTTTATGTACAAAATAATATGAAATCATGAGAAAGGTACGTCCCATACGCTATTTACTCAATAAATTTCCAAGTATCAACAAATAGAGGACATAGCCCATATTTCTTGATGTATGGTTCAATCCAAGAACGATTACCGAATCTCAGTTCGGGGTAAAACATAGCTTACAAATCACACGGGAAAAGCTTAATGACATACGTCAGAAAATAGCCGACAAAATGCATAAATGGTATATGAAACAGAAAAAATATTACGATGCACGTAAAACTCAAATATCATTTCAGAAAAAACAGCGGATATTAATTTACAGATTTCCCAATATGCCAGAGAATTTTAGGAGACAATTTGTCGGGCTTGTACTATTGAACAAAAGAAAAACCACCACCAATATTTGGTAAAGTTTCCTCCACAGTTTACACAGGAAATCCAATTTATTTCTGTGGATGGAATTAAAGAATATCACGAGGAATCAGATAAATAATTCACTGAAGAAAGGGAAATGTTCGAAATTCCTCTTCACACATTCACACGCAGCAAATATACACATAACACTTGAAACAAATCCATGCGGAGAAATTTTCCATCATCCACTGGAAGTTCCAGAGAAGTAAGAGAAAACGACCTTGGCGAAGACTACGTCACAGGAACGACAAGCAAGCTCCACCCACTCCATAAACGGAAGCTCAGCAAGTTGCAGTACGAGTGGAGAAGTGACAGAGAAAAACAGAGAGGGGTACTCTCTTATACAATGACAGCGACAGCAAAGGCAAATGTCATACACACACGTCGGACACACATATAGATCTAAAGAAAAAAACAGGAATGAAGAAAAGCTATACTTAGAAATTACTTCATGTCGAATGCGATGCAACGCCTTCCAGCAAGACTATACCATTTGTGATATCTAACAGACACTGCTCCTCCCTTCTTTAAAATACTATGGTAACAAGTATAGATACTATCCAAATGTCTCGATAATTGATCTCTATTTTTACGATCGCCCAGTAGAAAACGATAAGCTTTTAAAATGTACCTTTTGCTACTATTGTCAAAATTTTGCTCTACTAGAAAAGCCTTCACTTGCTCCAAATAACCAGTACCAATCAAAACTTTCATTGTAACTGACATGTAAAGTCCAAACACAACCAAAAACGCAAGAGACGGATTGCATATACGAATTAGTTTTTCGAAACAGCTCATCAAATTTCAAAATTAAACCTCAATTATCAAATAAAGAAGAGTTCACATACCAACTAGAAATAGCGTCATGCACAAATAAAAGCTCAAAATAATAAAACAATTCCATATACGTATTATTTTTTATATGAAGAATTTGATGTTATCTCGACAAATGTTCTAAAGCTACCAAGTAGACTAGAAGTAAAACACTATAACCTGCCGAATAAATATAACAAAATTTCCCTCACCTTTCCAAACTTTGCAAAAGACAATTGAAAACCTAAATAGTTTATTGAAGCATGAAACTGTGCTAACTTTAATTTTGTATTGTCTTCACCGAAGAATAAAAACTAAACAAGTACCATAAAACTCTGTCATTTCAGATGATCACAGCCATTCTTCTCGTCTTATTAATAGTGTTATTTTTCATAAAAATAGTGATTTTTTTGTGTATCTTATATCGTGTGCAACGTCAGTTTGATAACTTGCAAGAAATCAATACACCAAAGGAAGGAACCACGAACAACAATGGATCCAGCAACATCTTTTGCCTGGAATCAATTCGCATCCAAAGCGAAACCACCACCAACGACGACATAGTTTTCCTCCAAAGCAACAGTGAAATCACCACCAACACCAAAAAGGAAAGCGGATACATGATTAGTGATTTGGTGTATTTGTTTTAAGTGAATCGAAACAAGAGAAAAAGGGCTTAATCCCACTGAGGGGAATGACTCTCAGTGAGCTAACCCAGCTTTGGTAGGTTAAGCCACACTTATTTCTCCAGAAAGTTAATATAAAAGTGCAAATATGAGTACAAAATAATTTTTATAAGTAAGTGATCAAGTACTCATAAATTTGGAAAAAGTGCTAGTTTGTGAAAATCCCGATAGGGATTAACTCCCCAAAAAGTGAATCTCTAAATAGGGAGGGGGGGGAGTGTAATGGGATGTGTGTCAATAGAACACACACGACACAACGTAAATAAATGTAAACACAGACAAATAGTATTTACGTAAACGATAAAGTATAGCAGAAGACGCCGACTCCAAGTGGAGAAACTTGGAGTTACTGAAGTCACACCTACAAGAAGAGCTGGAGAGATCTATAAAAGGTTCAACATACACCTAAAGATCATCACTTCACTTCAATCCGAAAAAGTGGTCACCTCTTCCTATCCCCCTCTGACTTGGTCTGGAGACAGAACCCCGACCTGGTCTGGTGTCAGATCCTATCTATCGCTAAACTCCTCACCAAACTGTCCTAGATCAGAAACATAAATCGTTACAAGTAAAGAGGTGATCCACTAGTATATATCTCGATACAGCCGGGCGCTCTGTTAATCAAATGTATTACTTATTTGTATTTAATCGCATATAGAGGAATTTTTATAATAAAATGTGTCTGTAAAAGTCAACCGTCTCCTTGTTCTTATTTATTAACCACGACGCTATCGATCCAAACCGTCGAAAGGCTCTACCTAAGATCTATTAATAGAAAATAACATAAAGATCAGTACGATAGTCTTAAAAATTGGATTCTGAACACAAACAAACCAACTATAAAAGAGCAAAAAGTATTAATATACTCCAGGTTATTTATATTTGTGCCCCGTTTTTCTGTGGTTTAATACTTTGTACGGTATCCTTTGCCAGCGTTGCCACTTAAGCGACTTAGTCACTAAAACAAGCGATTTTGGATACTCATTTAGCTACCAAAGATAGTTTGGATAGGGATTTAGCTTCGTCTTTGCATACTTTAGCGACAAACACGCCTAATTTTCTAACATTGGTAAGATACGGTTTTAGCTACTTTTATATTGTTGCTAAGATATTTTCAACTGACTATTGTTATCACCACTGTCCGTTGCATTTCTAGATGGCCTGAAGGCGATGAAGATGATTTCACTAACTTGAAAGTCTACGATGACGAAATATTACCCTTCATCTATTAACGCATTTTTGAGGTCTTGCTTGTTTCAAATCTGTCTTGCACGAACTCTTTTTAGATATGTTCACAAATGTTAAATTGGGTTGATGTCTGGAGCCTGTGGTGGAGTTTCCATGTATTTTGGTGTGGTTTAAAGAACCGTATATTATGAGCTCTATGTTTTGGATCATTATCCTGCATAAACACAAGTATCCTTAATCCCCATTTTTTCTGCTGACGTACGGAGGTTAGACTTATGGTCCATTACCCCATCAATAAAATGCAATTTCCCACCCCAGAAGGACTCATGCAACCCTAAACTAACACACAACCACCTCCATGTTTCACAGTGGGTTAGAGGTTCTGCTTTTCCAGCTTTATATTATTTTTCCTTCACACCTTTTTTCTCCCATTTTCATCTGTAAAAATAACTCTATTCCAAAATTCTTACCTCGCGTTTATATACTTTTTAGCGAACTGCAGTCTTTTCTTTCTATTCGCTTCGATCACGAAATATTTTCTGCGGGCTGTTATTTTATGTAACTTGTTAGCTCGCAGATAATTTCGGACAGTGTGCCACCGCAGATATCAACATTTAACTCTTGTCTAAGCTCAACTACTAATTTTGGTGCCGTAATTTTAGGATAATCCTTTACGATTCTTATCAACGTTCTTTCAGTGTGTGTATTTAATTTCCTGGGACGCCCAGGCCTGTGACTATACTTCAATAATTTTCTTTCACCAACACTATCTTGCTTTTAATCTTCCAACTATTTTAGACATCTAAGTTACTGATTAAGCGAATAATTAATTATTTTTCCTTCTGATTCCGTGGTCTCCTTGTATCATTTTACGAGTCTTGGACACTACGATTTCAGCTACAGTACAGCAAGATGTGAACACATCAACACACGGCAACCCAGACTGAACAATTAAATACAGTGGGTAAAAAAGTATTTGGTCAAGTTCAACAAAGAGGAAAAACAGACTATATTACACGTAAAATGTGGCCCATTTCGAAATCTCTTGCCCTTTTACAATAATTTGGATGACTTAGATAGAATGCTATAGAAATAACTACAACTCGGAACACCTGTGAGGTAACCAAAGAGTGACGACTACGTAAATTCATCGCCAAAAAAGTATTTTGACAACCCCATACTACTCTCGAAATAGATGTTCTAGGTATCCTTTTGTGTACAAGAGCAGTCTGAGTAGTGTATTGAAACAATCCACATCGCGTCAGACATAAAGAAGCAGTATGGGGAACAACATTGGAGGAACTCACTCTAAATTCAAATTACATGCGGAAGACAAAAGGTACTGAGACACAGCTATGCTTGTTGGAAAGCCATGCCCTACCATTGGATACATCATAAACATAAAACAGAGCAATCTGTTCTGGACTAGCAAGGAAACTAACTGCCCGGAATAAAACCTACATTCTTCGTTCTGTGAACAAAACTCAAAAGAATTAGTGATAAAGATTGGCTAATTCACTCGCCCAGAACATACTGACATTTCTTGGAAAATGACAGCTTCTTTCTGCTTTCTTCTGAAATGAACGTTTTGTTCCTGGCTACACATATTCTGAATCCCAACTTCTTCAATGAATTTTGTATTGTTTATGGTGTAACATTAACTTGCATGTCCTGGCGAGTGAAGTAGCCAAATTTTTAGCACTAATTCTTTGAGAATGTAGGTTTCATTCCGGGCAGTTAGTTTCCTTAGTTGACCAGAACGGATTCTATTCCGTAATAATTGCTCTGTATGTTTCTTTTTAATATATTCAAGGGTAGAACATACCTTTCCAACAAACTAGGCTATGTCTCAGTACCTTTTATCTCCCGCGAGTAATCTGGCAATTAAAGTGAGTTCTTCCACAGTTGTTTCACTCACTTTGTTCCCCATTAGGCCCGTTATTTCAGCTTTACCTTGGGGGGAATCAAAAATTTACTGAAGCCTACTTATCTATATATATATAATACAGGGTGAACCCGAAAGATGTGGACAAACTTCGGGAGGTGCTTCCTGAGATCAAAACAAAAAAAAAAGTTGTCTGGCATATTCTCAAATTCCGCTTCGTGTAAGAGATACAGGGTTGCCAACTTGGAATCCAAAATCGACTGTTGACAATGGACATTTCCGTTTTCTCCGTCCTTATATATTTTACAGTTTGTTTGTGTACATCAGATTGAATAATATACATTTTTTTTTTAATTTCAGCGCTACGGTTTTCCATTACGTAGAAATATAGCATGAAATACTGATAATTCAATCTCCTACGTCATACAACGAAAATCATTCTCTGATTGGTTTGACGCAATCAATCCGTTCTATTTCCGTAGCTATATGCTTCTCCCTATATTGCGTTCCATATTCAGAAGTTTGAAGACGAAAAGACAAAAAAGAGAATGAACAATCACATCATCACTTAACAAAATAATTAATGTACAAATCTGCAGAACACTTTAATAAGTTAGAACACCAAAACATATTTTTTATAACAGAAATTGCTCGAAATAATGACAGAGGGCAGTCTTAACTTGCAGTGCTCTTCTTAACGCTGGTTTGTGTCACTTTTGATGTCTTGACAATTTGGCGCATGCAACTTTTAACTTTTATACTTTCACCTAAGGCTGTTCGAATCCTATCAATGGCCGTATTTTATTTTACATCACGAAACGCAAGAGTAACTTCAATGTAAAAGTTTCAATTTACGTTTTTGTTTCTTACATGCTTTTATTATTATTTTTTACAATGACATATTAAAACCATTCAATATATTCACGGGCTACAAGTAGTACGTTAAATTGGTAACAGATGTCAGTAACGAGCACTATTAATTCATGCGCTTTTAAGTTCTTGAAAAATGTTTCACTAGCATTCATTGCGAAAGTATAAGATTGTCGAATGTAAAACCCCACATTTTTTACTGAAAAAGAGGTATTTTTTGTTAAAAAAAAATTAATAATAATAATAATAATAATGCAAGAGTTCTAAAGAGCTTTATTAGAAGATATCTTTTTAATCACGAAAAAAGAGCTACTAGAAATTAGTGTTGAAGCTTCCAAAATATATCAATATCTTAAAAAGTATTAAAAGTAAAAATCAATTTTAAATGAATAAAACGAACTAAATGACGTGTTAAGGCATACAGAAACGCTGTTCACCACTTATACTATTTCTTTCGATCCATTTTTGCTCTCTCTTTAAAACAACACTAACAAATCAAATACCATCTGTATGTTAATGACAAGCAGTCGGAAGACTGATTACGTCATAACATGGCGGCGCCCGATTAAGCGCAAGGCTGAGACTCATTTGAAGCAAGTCTTGATTACTCTTGACAAATGCATCACAGGAAGAAAAGAAAATGTTTTCCGTAGTCTACTTTAACGGAAGAATTTTTTAATGCAATAAAAAAATACTACCGGAAATGTCCATTGTAACTGAACATAAAGATGTGGACAAACTTCGCCAAGTTCTCTAGCTTTTTCTCGAATTCCGCTTCGTGTAGGAGATACAGGGGGGTTGCCAATTTGGAATCCAAAATCGATTGCTGACAATTGTAACTGAACAGAACGATGTGGACAACCTACGAGAGGTAATTCTTGATACCAAAACAAGGAAGGTCCTAGGAAAACAAGCAAACATATTTCGGATGTAGATGTGGCCGAAGGTGGGGGGAAAGTAAAGGTCAGAGCGGTGTAGGTCGGATACCAAGAACAGCAGAGTTGGCGGTCCAGGCCAAAGTGACACTGTTCGGACTCAGGCCGAAACATTCGACAGGGTACGTCAGTCGTTGATGCGACGTGTGAACGCTTGCAATGAAAGCCATGCGGGGCATTTCGAACATTTCCTGTGACTAAATTAGAGGTAAGAAAGTTATTACTGTGTTGTGCGTATGTTGGCTACAAAATTACTTTTACTGAAAGCGAAGTGTACATTTCTGGCCTAGTTATTATACAGCTCACCATTCGTGCTCCGCGTGTCTTGCATGACTTCGCCCATCACCTGTGTTCGCTGTCCTTTTCAATCATTCGCTTTGTGAGTAATCGTCGTAGTTCTCCACTTTACTTGTTACGAGCGAAACTTGCGTCCGAGGCACGTATCGTCTCGGCCATGCAACAGTACCATCAACTACCAGGCTGATCCTACTTATTAAGACACCTCTGTCTACGAAACTATGTATAATATTGCTTTTACTAATGTTCATAGGTACCTGTCTCGATGTCTGGAATCACCTCCCGTAGATTGTCCATATCTTTCTATTCAGTTACAATTGTCAACAGTCGATTTTGGATTCCAAGTTGGCAACCCTGTATCTCTTACACGAAGCGGAATTCGAGAATATGTCCGAATATGCCCCCTCCCCTCTGTTAGTGAACCCCGAAGACTCAAAACAAGTTAATCGATCAAGAGATGAAAACCAAGACAGGTGTACAGGAACTTCACACACAAAACAAAAACGGTTACGTTTCGCAATACCGTTTTCACATAGTAGGAGAGGAAAATAGGACAGAGAGAACTGGAAGCGGGACCAGGGCTAAGCCGCCATGTTGCTTACAGATGTGTCAGAAAAACACCAGATGGAGAAGAAAGAGCGGAGGTTACTAGGAGTAGGAGAGGGGCTTCCTAAATAAAAAAGAGAATAAAGAACCAGAGATGAGGGGGAAAACAAGGAAAAAAAATATATTATTAATAATAATAGGGACGATGAAGGTGAAAGGGAGAACAAAGAAACAAATAGAAAAGTAGAATAACAGTGCAACTAGAGACAGAATAAAAAGAATGGAAGAAGACACTGAGTTATAGGCAGTTGAGGCCGTGTTCATGGTTGGCGGAAAGGATGGTGATGTACGTCTGCTCCAATCTCTTTCCGTGGCAGGTGAATCAGGGTTCAGGATTTTCAGGATGCTGACTGGAAAGGATTCGCCAAAGGTGCAGTCGTGATGAGAAGTGTGTTTAGGTAGTTGTGATTTGGAGGAGTAGCGATGGTTGTTG